>VXBO01003262.1:301622-426291 GCA_013400135.1 Rhinoptilus africanus
AAAAAAGGAGACGTGCCGGACAGGGAAGAAGAGGAAAGAGAGGAAAGCAGGGCAAAAGCAAAGGTACTGAGACATTGGTCAGAAAAGCAAAGACTTAAAATGCCAGGCAAACAGGTTCTGATTCATACCCTATGGCCTGAAGGTAGAAAGGCAGGCTGAACAGGCATGGAAGGCAGAAATAAATATTTATTTTAGGCCACGCTATCATTTGGTGTGCTTCATGAAAAAGGTTGGGTGTTCACTATGAGCCCAGACAGAGGCAAATAGGTTCATCATCAGTCTAGACCTGGTAACACCAAGTAGTGACTACACCACAGACCCATACCTAAAGCTGTGTTTGCTTCCTCAGAAGGCCACCAGAGAAAACGGCTCCACAGTGAAACTACTTTTCGTGACCAGCATTGAGGACACGCCAACCTACTGTCTCCAGCAAGAGTCCCACAAACAAGCCACCACTGGATTAAAAGCTGCAGAGCAACAACTGACTGACATCAACTTTCCAATTCAAGACAGAGCTCTTTAGTTTCCTTCTTGAAGGACTAGATATCTAGAATTAATGCATCTGAGCCCTAAAAAACACTTGTGAACAGAGCTGAACCCTTTGGGTTATGTGAAGCATGTAATTTCTCCCCATGGCAGAAAACTGGCGCGTACCACAGCCGTTCTATGGCTCTGTAACAGGACTGAATATGCTACGCAGTCAGGTCACTCAGTGTATACGTGAACTCACAGCACTTCTGTAATGCGCCAGATATGTAGTCTGCTCTCTCCCTGGGATAGATGTCAGTCAGGAGGGATCTCCAAATGCCAGAATCATTTGTCTTTTTCATGGCCCACTCCCAAGTTAACAGCAGGAAAGAGGCCTGCAAGGTCTGGGATGCAGACCTTCCCAAACTCCAAGCAACCTGCATGAAGAAGAACAGCAAATGCAAGATGATCTAGTGGCATCCATAGGTCAGTTTAGGTACACACACAGGGACAGGGATGTCAAGCTTTGCCAGGGACGTTAGCCTCTTCTAAGATGAGCTGTGGCTTGCAGCCTTGTTACAACTGTGTCCATATTTACGAGAAGTAGTAAATAACAGCGGTCCACATGCTTCTATCCTTTTAAGAGTCCCAAAAAACTCCACTTAACAAAAAAAAACATTCAGTCCTTACATGAAGGGTGACATGCATGGCAGGGAACAAGTTTACCAGTGTTTAGAGCCTCTGCATCAAGAATAAAAGCAACTAGGTCCTATGCAAATTAGACCTGTGCACCGAGACCTAAAATTGTGTCAAAACCCAGACCATTTTCAATGAGGTCTCAGAAACCGCATCAGACTGCTCTGCTGCTCATTAGCTGTAGTTTCAGTACCTTCTGGGTTTCTTCAGCAAAAGACAAGCCCTTGAAAAATAAGAGTGACATCCAAAGAACTTGGTTCTTGACGAGTCTCCAGCATGGGCTTCCTCAAATGCAACACCTGTTTGGGATATATGGCCTTTCCTATTAGGCATCTAGATGCATCATGGATACCAATTTAGTCTCTCCTTTTCTCCCCTGATCACCTGCCCCTCTTCTGCTAACGTCAAACTTTCCAAGGTCCCCCAGTGCTCCTAGTCTAGGACAGAAATGTATTTATTAGGGAAAATGAACAGAGTGTGTATGAATTAGAAAATGAGTCCAGTCTGTTCAACGAGGGTTGGGCAAGCTTGTTTTGCCTAATTTAGAGGCCATTCAAACATTGTGGGTTTGAACATTACTGCATTAGTGTTTCACTTAGGAAAAACTGTGAAAAAAAAAAAAGGTGAAGAGAAGGGGGAAAAAAATCCAATGGAAACATAAATAGCATATAACGTATATGGGGCACCCACTTGTGCCAGCACAGACCTTCTAAGCCCTAACACATTGCACAGACTTCCCTTCAGCTAGAAGTTCCCTTTAAAGTACTTTAAAAATAAAATTAAAAAAAACTTTTAAAAGTCCTGAATCACCGTACAGAGGTGGAACAGGTCAAAAGAGATATATACATATGCCAAGGACAACTGGTCCTAAACCCTGACCTGTCTTCATTTACACTTTGAAATCAAGGTCATGTAGATCAAGGTCAGAGAGCTAATTTGCAAAGCTCTGAGCCCCTCAGGCCGCCTTGGGTGAATCACAGCAGCCCTCTGTGTCAACAGGACATGCTGCAAACTCTCCCTGGATCCTGCAGTTGGTTCATTAGCTTTATCCATACCTCAGCTGCACTTGGCTGTGTGTAGGACTCCCAACAGCCCAGTTTTCTGGAGATAATTAGCATCATTCATTCTACATCCCTCTTTTTCTTCTGTTGTGTCTTGGTTGGAATAATTTGTGTTTGGGTGACAACTAACAAATTGGGAGCCCCTTCCTCAGGCAGGGTAAATAATTCATTTTGGTGACACTATATCAGTGCTCACCAGCTAAAGAATAAGGCCTTCAGGTTCAAAAGCTAACCCTAGCTGAGGGAACTATTGTTCTCTTCCCAAACTGCACCTCAAAAGCAGCCATGGGGAAAGATGCAAAACTTCCTTAAGGCAAGGAGTAAAAGCAAACAGAGGACACATGGTGAAAGAGCGAAAAGTGGGCAAAAGGGAAGAAACTTAAGACTCTGCACGAACAAGGCTCTCCTCACCAATCTGATCACATTAAACCATTTCCTCTGTCACACATCTCCATTTCAAAAGGCAAAAAAGCCACAAGAAACCAGGTGGAAGCCCAACTGAGAATAGCCTACCTCCAAAGGCATTTTCTTTCTCCTCATCCTAAAGGTTGCTTTAGGTAAAAACAGAGACAAGAAACAAAGAGATGTGGAGGTCTGGCTCACAGGCACGTAAGCAGCATCTATAGCAAGATGCAAGGGCAGAAAGCATGGTCTGACCAAGCAGCTCTCCGACTACCAGAAAAACTGCAGCTCTCATCATAAGATCATAAAATGGTTTGGGTTGGAAGGGACCTTAAAGATCATCTAGTTCCACCCCCCTGCCATGGGCAGGGACACCTCCCACTAGACCAGGCTGCTCAATGCCCCAAGCCTGGTCTTGAACGCTTCCAGGGATGGGGCATCCACAACTTCTCTGGGCAACCTGNTTGTATTTGTGCTTGCTCAGGAGAGATCTAACTCAGGGGAATTAACGTCGCCTAAAATACCACTCCTTCTACCTCCCCTTTCTCCCCCAAGCCCTTTAGATCCCCACCAAGTGGGTGGGTTTATCCTCTGCCCCCATTTACACCTCTCCTCACCAGCAGGTCCCATAAGCTGCACCACTTGGAAGAAACGGGTTGTGTTTTCACCAAGATACTGCAGAGGAGATACAACCATCATATTAGATGTTGCACCAGCCCTTCACCCTGGCTCCGGGCCCTTCATGCCCAGGGGATGCCTTCAAGGCTGAAGCACGGTCACACAGACATCAACAGGGCTGCCCCAATCCTGCCCTCATCTACAGTGCAGAGGAAGGTGCTCTCAGTCCTGTATGGCAGTGACCCCACACAGGAAAAATCCCTTTTCTTCTCCATACCATCTCTGACTTCCCCCCTACCTAATCTATATTTTTTTTCCGGCCTCGAGTATACTTTCCAGCTCGTTTCCTCTTGCGGTTCTCATTTCCCACTCCTAGGAGGTGAGCTCATGCGTTTCTCAATTACCAGCCAAAGAAAGGGAGAGGGAGAAAGCAATCTTATGGAAACAGATGAAGTCATGCCTCTATAATGCCATATTACAGCTCGTGCTCAAAGAGCCATGGTGCAGACATTGCTCCCCCCCCAGCCCTGGCAGAGCAGCCCAGCTTCCCAGTCCCCAGCTCAAGTTGTTCTCCTCCTTGCACCGAGAGAAGATGCTCCACCAACATGCAGGGAGAGCAGAGCATGTTTGTGTCGCTGGCTTTTCCCTCTCGTCCCCTCTCCACCCCTGCTTTCGATCCTCCCGCCCTTTTGTCCACCCCCAGCAATCCCCACGGATCTTTGACTCATTCACAGCACGCCACTGAGTCAATAGCGAGCCCACAGACCATGTGCACGGCTCCCAGCACTGTGCGCTCTGCCTACGGCTATGCGGACGCCGGAGAAGTTACACAAGGGAAATCTAAAGGCAATTAAAAGCATAATACAAGGGGCTGTTTAGAAAAGGTGGTGGGGAGGAGAGAATAAAATTAAAATAAATAAAGGAATGTTTTAACGAGTGCAGCAGTGAAAGCGGGATTAGAGGTGCCTGAATGGCATCTCTATATTTCCCGTATGGAAGGGAGGGCTGCCCAGCGCAACCAGAGCTGACAAAAAAAATTAGCTGGGCCTCAGGCTCAGAGAAACATTTGGCTAGAAAGGAAAGAAGGTAATTGCTGCAAATGGAGACTAATTCAGGAAGCAGCCAGCCCTACACAGGGCCGGCTCTTGTGCCATTAGAGAGCTAAGGATGCTTCATGAATGCTGGGTTGGGAGGCAGAAAAAGGCATAGGGAAATCTTAGGATAAAAACAAAGCAAGTCAAAAAGACAACAAATGTCTCCTTCCCACAGTTCACACATGCTTAGCGTTTCTCTTCTCTCGTTCCTCGCTCCCTGAGGACACTCAGAATCTGGTGGGTGTCCTACTCAGCCTTGCCTTCATCAGTCTATCCGCTGGCCATGGAGGGAGTGAACTTTGCGGCTCTCAAAGTACAGACTATACCTCTCCCTTCCCCCTGCCCCAGGAGAGGAGCAGGCTGGAAGGTGAGGCGCAGGGCACGGAGGATGTGTTTACTCTCATAACACCCTTGTGAGGTGGGGAAGTCACAGCCTCATCTGACAGATGAGGAACAGAGGCAAAGCAAGATTAAAGGATTAGCCCAAGGTCACGCAGGAAAAGTTTGTAGCAGAAGTGGAAATTAAGCCCAGGTCTCTCGGTCCAAAATCAGTGCCTTAAGCGCAAGACCAGACTTTCCTAAAGTTGGTCAACATTTTATATTTGATAGTTTGTTTTACTTTCAAACAGAAAAACAGTTTATTTTCTAAACACACATTTTCATAGAAAAGGGAGATGGAGGAGTTCATTTCCTGGAGGGAGGAGCTGCTTAAGATCTTATTTATTTCTTTTAAACTTAATTTCTTTTAGGTTTTAGCATTTCTGACGGGGGAAAAAAATGCTGCAGAAATTTCAAAGCACAGGAACACATTTCTTTTCATTCATAATTCATCATGGGAAATACTTTCGACTTTCCAACTGGTTATGCCCTGCCACTCTTTGCTTTGCAAAGTCTTTAATATCTTTTCATTATTATTTTTTCATAGCCTCTACAAGCTTAGAAAGCCTGCATCTTCTAAACAGGGACCTTTGTTGGACAATGCTACTGTCACTAGAACCCCACTGATCAGAAAGGTACTTAACAAATGAACACAGGCAACAGGTCCATGCCTTGACATCCGTGAGCTGCAGGGCCAAAACTGGGTTAGACCTCAGCTGCTGCTGACTCTGCTCATCCACTCCCTGCCCAGACCATGCCTCTGCCGCTGGCTCTGAAACTCCCTGTTTTCTTCCCTTTATTGTGCCACCAAGCCCAGTTCTTCCCAAAACACATCTTCCTCCTCGGCTCTGAAAGCCCCTCGGTAAAGGAAGGCAATCCCACTCCCCTTCACACATGGGCCAGCTGAGGTCCACAGAAGAGCGACTGCTTGTCCACAATCAACCTGGAGACCAGCAGCAGAGCCGGGGAAAGAAGATGGGTTTCATTAATACAGAGCCTCTCTCCATTTAGGCATGTGAAATTCAGCCCTCACAGAGGCCCCATGGAATTTACCATCAGTATCCAAAATGGGAGGGGTTTTTTTACCCTGAGACACTAAGCAGCGAGAAAGCCATATGAAGCAAACGTGATCCAAGGCTAGCATATTTAAAGGTGACTTAAGGATCCAGACACTCGATTCCCATGAAAACAAATGGGAATCAGTAGGCAGAGAAGGGCTGGCTTATATTCATGCCAACCAAATGGTTAAAATTAGCTACAATCGGTAGAGCATTTTGAAGAAAATGTGGAACACTTATATAAAAGCTGAGTGTTGCTCAGAAACAAAGATGTCTTTTCCTGTAATTGTGTTTAATGATTTTTGAAGAACAAGAGGACAATCCACAAGGATGACTACCACCATCACACATGTTCCTGTGACAATGAGGGAATTAGGCTGAAACAAAGACTAATACACTATCCTTACAAGGCAGTTTTCATTCCCAGTTTGCTCCCCCCTTTACTTAAAGACTTTTTTGCACAAGCAGGCAAACTTCATATATTAATGAAGTATTTCACCAGCAGAAAAGAAAGCATGCTATAAACTCATGACGGTTATCAGTCCAGCTTATTCCATGTCCTGGAGATACCTAAACATTACCTACCACACACAAAAGGGTTTTGGTCCCCTTCCCAGCTCCCAGGATAGGTGGGCTATGTCTGGACCACAGGATGTACCCACCACTCTCTCTGCTCTCCCCAGCCCAGCGGATTTGGCAGCATTGCAAGGGCAGGTCTCAGACCTCTTACCTGACCTTCATGCACTGAAGACTTGCGCTACCTCCAACAAGAAGCCCTTTTTTGACTCAGTCCCAAGGGAGGGCAGTTTGTCCCTTCTGGGACAAGTTCCTTGAGGTTAGCTGACTTCTGCAACAGCCCAGAGCGACCTATGCTGCCAAGTGAAGAGCCATTTACAAATTCTCACTCACCTGAGCCTGTACAGCTTAATTAACAGCAGGTGAGAAACTAAATTTACCAGAAGCCCATGTGCTCACATGCAGGTGGCATAAAGGCAGGGCCCTTCAGCAATTTGTTGTTGGTTGTCTGTCATGATCAATGTTTGCTTGTTTCCTGAGGATATGTCCATGGCAAAAAGGTACAGAGAGGTCTGAACATGCTTGCAGGGCTGCTTAGGAGACGTTTAGGAGCAACTGCTCCAGAGAGACAGACAGGTACTATTTTGCAGGTCACGTCTGGATCCAGGACAGAAATACCTAGAGGAAAACTTCACAATCCTGGAGCTAGCACTATAAAGGCTGAATGCGGTTTTCACTTCTTTGTCCCAAGTTCTGGGTAAAACGAAGCAAATTCCTGGAAACTGAAGGGTTTGGACACTAGAGCTGTAGACTTGGAAAAATACTACTTCTGGCTACGATGATTTATTTATAGTTGCAATTAAGGACAAAAAGGCTCTTCAGAGAGGGAGGATGAAGTGGAAACAAGGCCAGGCCTAGAAATCTAAGACTATGGGGATTCCCAGAGCAAAATTAATCAGGGGACTCAGTTGTTTTCTATTTATTTTTTTCCTAAATGGTTATCTCTTTGTTTGGCTTATCTAGCCCAGAGCTTTGCGACAACTATATTTCTGGCCTCTCCCCATGGGCTTTGGAGCCAGGCCAAAAACTGGAATTGAGATTGGGGATGGGTCCCAAACTCACAAGAAGGGCTTGTGAGACCTCAGCCAGAAAGGCCACTCTACACCTTACCACTGGAGCCATTCTCTGCTTGGCCACAGTACAGGTAGTGATGGCTTTTGGATGTGGCAGTGGATGAAAGACCAGTGCCAGAAATCACCAACTATACAGAAAAGTAAGAAAGTGCGAGATGGCAAGAAGAAAGCCAAAAGTCCTTGCATCTACAAAAAGAAAAAGAAGTGCACGGTTGGATTCCCTCTGTGCAGGACTCAAACTTGCAGCCTGCCAGGGCATATGTTATTCCAGCTCCTAAAAGAGTGGGTGTGGTGCAAACCCCAAGACAACCTTTTGAGCTGGAGCTCTGTAGATGTCTCTTCATCTCTTTTAGATCCAATTTTTGACCCTGCAAATACCTACTGTTGAATAAAAGATCTGGCCCCAGCTATCATAACCTATGATTAACAAAGGAGGTAGGGAACTGCAGACCAATCCAGACAGCAAGACAAGTCAAAGGACATGCTCTTTGCTGCCTCAGTCGTTAAAAACCCCTTTCAGCCAAGGGGTCCAATCAAGACCTCCAGGCTGGATAGGACCTCCAATCACTGCAGTATTCAGAAAAGTGCCCAATCAGACCAAAAATAGGGACAATCTTTCCCCTGGAGAAAGCTTCAAAAAAGCCAGGACAGCTTTACTGCAAGAGACACTGAGGTCACCTCTGTTTGTCCATCCTCCAGTCTGGACTCTCAGGCCTCAGCTTCCCCCTGTGGACTGGAATAAGAGCCCTAGACAGCCTCCCAGGTCATTACCACGTGTAAGTGCCATCAGCTAAAAGGGTGCTACAGGTTCTCCCTTCAACCCGCATTTCACTTGTTTACTTCTTCCAGCCTGGAAGAAGAGGCTGCTACTCGCTGTTTACACACACTTTCCTCCAAGAAGGGTTTTTGCATCTGTTATTGTTACCTGACGTACGCACTGTGACAAGGAGCTGCACTGCAACATTTCTATGCTACTTTTCATGCAACTTTCTCCTCGTGCTGCACGCGTGAGACACTGAAATGAGTGGCCTTCTAACAGCAGTCATCACTAAACAGATACAAGAAGCACAGCTAAAACCAATGGCAGAGGTGTAGTACCTCAGCCCAAAATGGGGAAGAAGCAGGACCTGATGAACTTTAACTCACAGGATTTAGAGAACTGGCTGAAACAATTAGTAATTACCATTGCCTCTCTTGTCGAGCATAGCCAAGGTGCTCAATAGAGAGAACAAAGCAAACTTCATGCCCTAAAGTAAGCGTGTGGATTGCAGAAGGAGGAAAAGTCAGGTTAGCTACGATTCCCAGAAAAAAGCCTGAAACATAAATAAATAACGAATAAATACCACAAACTATTTGTAAGCACAGAAGATAAAGCAAAGTCTCAGGCTAATATGGATTTAATCAGAAACAAATTGCATCCAACCAAGATAATTTCCCTCTGTGACAGGCCACGTGGATAGCAGAGAGGCCATTGACGTTACATGCCTTGACTTGTAAAGCTTCAGATGCATAACATCCTCATAAGACATCAAATAAATGGTCTCAAATAAACTTTCACATACCAGATGCAAAACTGACTGGAAATATGATACTTGGACGTGAACTACCAATGGGTCACTGTCAAAACGGAGGGATTAACCCAGCGGAGTTGTATTGTGTTTGTTGTGAGTCCAGCCTTCTTCAAAGTTTTCTCTAAGAACCTGGGCCATGAGATAGATCACAGGCTTGTAAAATACTCAGCTGCTATGTAGCTGGGAAGGACTGCCTGAAGACAGGTTTGAATTCTGATCTTGGCAAAGTGGGGAAAAATGTCTGAAAAAAAAATTGGATCCCATTCAGCAGAGATAAGGATGGAGAAAAACTGCCCACAATTCATCAGAAAATTAGGGAGAGAGTTGAAGAGGACTGCAAGCTGAACATGAGTCAGCTATGTCTTACTGCTACAAAGAAAGGACAAACATCCTGGGTTGTACAAATATAAGCCAACCTGTAAACCATGTAGAGTAACCCTTCTGTTGTGGTCAGCATGGCAAGGCCTTAGCCAGAGCGTCCCATCTAGTCTCGGTACAGTGAACTTCAGAAAATGTGTGCACCGACTGGAAACAGTCTGGAGGAAAGAAACAGGAACAATCAAAGGTTTAAGAAAACCTCACCTGCAAGGACAGCTTTGAACAAACTGGGGTTGTCCATCAGAAAAGAGAAACTCATCAGGAGACAGGACACAACAAGAGTCTTCAGAATTCTGAAAGGCTCACCTGCTTTTCTAAGCCTGGGCACTGGACACCCTCCGCCTCAGGAACACGCAGCAGGTAATCAATATGCACTTTAGGAAAGCAATCCACGTGATTGAGGGTGTTCCAGTGGAGACCACGGTGTAAGCAAGAACTTTTGGCCATAGCTTGCAAAGAGCAGGAGCTACTGATACCCTTTGCCTCTGACAGCTCACCCAAAATACGTCACAATGGAAGGCACTCTCTGCGTCCTGCGAGAGCAAATGGGACGGAGTGCGTGTGAGACCTTGATTGGAAACAGGCTGCTCTTCACATTTCAGCTCTGCTTCTGGCGATGTGTGTGAACTTCCTCATTCCTAGATGGTCTCCTCATCCCAGATGAGGGAGCTGGTGTCTGGGGAAGACCTTTAGTATTCATTACAAAAATGTTTCCACCCCCTCATTGGTCTCTCCTCACTTCACCAAAGCACGCAGACAATCTTATTTTTCAGAAGCACCCACCAGCTACCTCTTGGCTGGTTCTGGCACTGCTACTCAAACGCCTGACTCAACTCCTATCACTGTCAAAAGGCTTCCATTGATGAAATGCACTCCACTAGTTTCAGTGGGACCTGACCAGGACTCCAAACTTAGTGACAATAGCGAAACGTGATGCAGTCACGTCTTCCAGAAGTGACTCATCGGATTTCGGAGTAGGGGGAAAATCCTGAAATACAAATGGAAGAGTGTTACGCTGGACTAGAATCATGCAGAAGGCACAGTGAGACCAAGCTGCATTGCTCTGCGTGTTTGAGGGTGATCTCTGCTTCCCAGAGTGGAGGCAACGTGGCTGCTCTCCTGGGGAAACGATGAAATGCCGGTCCCTGGCGGAGCTGCGGGCTCCCATCCCCAGTCACAGTGGATGGAGCATGCCATGCTCCCAGCTGGAGGGAGAGAAGTGTCTCCAAACATGGAGGGAGGGGCGTCTCTGGTGCTTACAAAGCCTAGAGGAAGGTCCAGGCGATGAGAACAACAAACAACAACCAAACCCCCATGGAATATGAAAGGGAGAAATAAGTAAAAGCAGATGGAGTTGTGCCACAGAGGGCTCTTCCCTCGCGTTCCCGGCATACCAAGAATAGTCACCTCCCCTGCCTAGATCGTCTCTGTCCTCACTGAACTGGGCAACCCTGCTCTCAGCTCCGCCTGGCAGCCCTCATCCACAGGGAACGCTAAACTTCACAGCCCCAACACACACACTGCAGACAAAATTTTAACCATCTCCCTTGCTCCAAACCTAAGCACTGGAGTCCCAGCACGATGAAAGTACAACACAGGTACAAAACTGAATAGATCAAAAACCTTCGAAATTTCATATAGTACTTTATCTTCGTTTGTTTTGCAGGCAGGTTCAAACCTGGCCACACATATTCTGGTCTAGCCATCAATTTAAATATCACTTAATGCAGAATTTTACCCTGATTCGGTTACGTCAGGGCAAAGACCTATCTCAACAGGATCAGTTTGGCCTGCAGCACTTCCTGATTCACCCGCAGAGTACTACACAGGGATTTAACCAAGTTCCTTAACAATAACTTCCATTTAACAAATGCAAGTTTGCGTATAGGACAAACCTAACCAGTGCTTGGTCTGGACAAGAGAGATCTCTGCATGTTGCGTACCCTGGTGTAGATGTCTTTCTAGTATAAAGATGTCACCTTGAGCATGCACAGACCACGTCCATACCCTCAGTAAGATACTGCTGTTACTTCATCATGACAAGAAATCATACTGCTTTAAAATCAGCAGCCCAAATAGAGTGGTATAACTTTTTGGCACAAACCCTCAGACCTTTCCCTGAAAGCAAGGACCAGCAGTTACTTCTGAACCAAGACAACCATGCAACAGTGACACTGGATGATTTTGTTTGTTTTCTGGAAAATGCTGCATTCAAGCCAGGCCGATAAAAGTGATCCAGTACCCAAGGCATTTTTGCCAGTTGTTAAAAATGCCAAATTGTCCTTCCAGTTAATTTACTAGCAAAAAATCCAGTACATTTTAATTGCTGACTACTTAGCAGAGATCTTACTGGGCCTGTGCCTTAGGCCTGCCCTGAAGCAGGGACCCAACAGAAGCGTCTGGGAAAGATGAACGAAGCCTTTGCAGGTTCAGAGCTGCAGCCATCAAGGATAGGACACAGGGTAACGGCTTCAAACTGAAAGAGGGTAGATTTAGACTGGATATCAGGGAGAAATTCTTTACTGTGAGGGTGGTGAGACACTGGAACAGGTTGCCCAGGAAAGCTGTGGATGCCCCATCCCTGGAAGTGTTCAGGGCCAGGCTGGATGGAGCTTTGAGCAGCCTGATCTAGTGGGAGGTAGGCATACAGAGAAAGTTCAGGTACGATTTATGGTTATCATGAGGGTAAAGAGAATTGACACTCCCTTCTGATGTTGCTCTCTGCTATGCAGATGTGGCAAAGACGAGCCCAGGTGCATCAAGGCTAGCATGTACACGTGTCTGGAAGACTGAGCCATGAAATGGACAGCCCAGGAGAATCCTCTCCACCTTCTGGCCACCAGGGATTCACATGCTCAGCTCACAGGAGCACCAATTCCTCACAGAGATTCCCGGAGCTGACTCCAAACAAGCTGGGACATCCAGCCAGTGTGATGGAGGCCCATGTGGTGAGACTAGATTATTCTGAAGAGGAGGAGAACCCCATCAGCATGGCCTGTGGCCAAGCCCAGCCAGCCTCCCAAGCTGCTTGGCTCAGCTGCAACATCACACTGACACAAGCACATTCCTCCAAGCGCTGGAGCTACTTTGGGCATCTCCACAGGGTGCTGCACCACACAGGGTAGAGGCACTCAGAGGGATAACAGTCTAAACAGAGGACAGGAAAGGGAAGAGAGACGTGGAGTCACTTGCCTGAGGTTATGCAGCTGGTCAGCCACAGAGCCAGGTTCTGCACCCAACTCAAGCCTGCTGTCCACTTGACCACACTGTCAGTCTGCCAGCGGAGAGTTCAATATACAGTTTAAGCAGCTCACACACACATGGTTGCTGGCATACTGCTCAGGAGGGGGAAGACAATAACAGACCATCTAAAGATAACATAACACTGTATATCAAATAATGCCGAGGGGGGCCCAAGCCAAGTATGTTTTTTTCCTCCTTCAGTGGAATTTTCTTGTGTATGCACGCTTTATTCTGAAAAAGACATTTATTCGCCTAGGAGAGGGAATTATTCTGCAGACTATTTTCTTTTAAAGAAAAAAAAAAAGAATCAACACCAAAAAAATTTCCTTTTTTTAAAAAGGAGAAACCAAATGCAAGACAGGCACACAATGAGAATAAAGTGACATAACAGAAATAATGGGAAGAAACTCATCCTTAAGGCTTGCAGATTAACCCTGCATTTTTCTCATCCGTGTTCAACTCATGTATATTTTAATAACCTGGTTCTCTTCTGCACCCAGGTCCGCTTGGCCCTGCCATGGAAGTTCCTATCACAGCTCCTCGCTGATAAGGTGAAACCTGAACAGCAACACAGGTAAGTCTCACCAGTAAGATAAATAATAAGAAACACGGAAGAGCCTCACCTATAAGATAAACAGCCCTGAGCAGTTTTCATGGGGTTTATGTTTCCAGCCAAGATCATACCTTCTACTCTTTCATCTCCACTGCCTTTTCCCGTAGCCAAACCACAGACCACAGGGAGATATGTTCATGGAAAAAAATGGACCTTCTCTCTTCTGTAAGAACAACCACCCCCTCCATCACTTTACCCAGGGTGATTTGGGCCACCATGGTCATCGTTTCCCAGCCTGAAGAGTCAGCCTTTTTTGACTGCTAAAGGTTCTTCCAGTAGGACACACCTTCCACACAGTAAATGGAAACCTGCAGACAATACATTTACTTTTCTTATCAACCTTTCACCCCTAGACTGTAGGTTTTTCCAATATAGGTCAAAAACTGCTTATCTAGTTCCTCTCCCTCACATCCTTCCAGCACTCACTAATTTAATCCTATTCATGCTTGTCAACTATTTCTGAACCTTCCATAACTTAGCAATTAACTACTATTTTCAGTCTCATCACATTCTCCCCCTACACCTCAAAAATTAGTACACCATAGTATCACAGACTATTTCAAGTTGCAAAGGATTTCTGGAAATCTAGTCCCACCTCCTGCTCAAAGCAGGGTCAACTCAGAGCAGGTTGCTCTGGACTTTGTCCGTTCAAGTTCTGAATATCAACCCCACAACACCTATGGGCCTCTATTCATGGGTTCCACAATCCTCAAAGTGATGGTTCTTGCTTTTTTTTTCGTAATATCTAACAGGAATTGCCCTTTCTGGAACTCATGTCCACTACCAGCCCTACAACTGCCCATTTCTGAATCAAACAGCCTGATTCTCCGTCCTCCCATTGGGTACTTCTAATGAGTGTAAGTGTTCACACAGCAATTTCAATCTAAACTGAAGACAAAAGTAGAACTTAATCTGGGAAACGAGAGCAGTTCCTTCCACATCAATATTTTTCATTACTTTCAGCAAAGGAAAGCTGAATGCTAGCAGAGGTACGGTGCAAAAGAATTCCTAACCAAAAGTTAGTGACGTAACCGGGAGTCTTCCCACCATGGATTTAAATTAAATCCAGGAAGTAGACAGATACCACAGTGATTTAGAGATGCATTTTCTTAGTGGCTCAAGGCAAACTGTTTTAAAAATTTGTTCCTGCATGCACAGACTGCATAGCAGATCCCTTTTTAATTCCTACTTGCAAAAGCAACAACAAAAAATGTCTCAGAAATATCATTTTGTACTCAAAGAATGCTTGGCATAAGTTGGGGGGGATATGGTATAATTTTTCACAAGTAATAAATGTTTAAGTCATGCTTGAAGTGCAAAATTCAATTCAACTTTAATTAGAGAGGCGTCACTAAAGCTCTTATTATGATTTTATAGGCCACAGAGGAGATCACATCAAATTCTCAAGTTACACTGAATGGGGCAGAAAAGGGGAAGAATGGATCACATGCAGGACAATTCCGCTGATCAACCCTCTGCTAATTTGTGTGTTACCCTCCTAATTTACTTGATCCAGAGCTGACTGCTCTTTAAGGATCTCTGGTACAGGCTGCAATGCACCAGAGGGCTTCAAAAACACAGCTGCCCAGCCTACATTATGCCACGGAGCAAATCTTTGGGAAAAGCTGAGGCACATTGAGCAAACTCTGCTAGGCTATTAGACCAAGTATGATCAGATACCTTTCCAGCTGCAGCAGCACCAGTTTTGATGTAGTCTAAGGCTGCTGGTATTTGTGGCTTTTTTTCTCTCTCCCCAAAATAAAAAAGATGCACCTGCATTAGCACAAGTATGCAAATATGCATACATCATCCTCCACAGACGTCACGACAAGCCAGCTCCCCGTGATAACACAGCAGATCAACCGGCAGAGCGCAACCAAGCAAGTGTAAAACAATCAAAGTGGTCCTCCGATGCGCAGAGCCAGAACTCCAGCAACTGCAGCCAAGGGAAAGATACAGTAATTAAACCACAATGCACTGTCTGGATTGTTTTACTGATGTTAGGAAATAACATTTCTGCTTAAAAATAAAGAGCTGGGACCACAGGGACATAGCCACAGGTATGACATCACTGGTGACCCCCAGAACACACGCGTTAAGAGGGAGACACGGTCCCACCATTTTTCATTTCTTCTGCCCTTTAAGGCAATAACTCATCTCTTAACTCTGGCTGAAGACATGCGATTTTATAGGAACCACAAATCAAGGCACTGCGTGTTTTAAAGGCTGACGGGATTACTTTTTTTTTTTAATAAGATTCCTTCTTTGATTCAATAGTTTTATTTTGCAAAGGCAAGTGAAGAGAACTATTGTCTGCAGCAAAATGGATAGGTAGTCACAGCAAGTCCTACAATGGTATTTGACAGTTGTGCACTTTTTTGCATGCTGGAGAACAGGAAAAAAAGGAAAAGAAAGCAAAGCAATGTACAGTAAGCCATAGAAAACAGGAGGAGAACGATGCTACAGAAAATACAAGTCAGAGGAAACATTTGGACAGCCAGAGAAATGTCATCACGGAGTAATGGCATCGTCTGCAAGTGTCTGCAGCACTCTTATACCGGTAGGTGTAAGAGTGACCCAGTTAGGCCAGATGACGATAGGAAACCATACCTTGGACAGGCCCCATTAAAAATAGAGAGGTTCTTGCTGCACAAGCCTATTCTGGACTTCTTGAGAAGTCAAGCAGCGAAGTAGGGTCTCCCTGGCCCTGGGCTCCAAGCAACACTGAACAACATGAGATAGGAGGGCTGAAACAAAACCAAGATACGCAGAAGGGAAGACTAGAGCAAATAATACTAACTTTTTTTAAAAAGCCTTCTGGAAAAACAGAGGTTTAGACAAGGCTTTCCTGAGGATCTGCCCATTCATTCAAATCAAGAGGAAGTCGGGGCCTTAAACCACCCAGCTTGCAATAGTGAGGCTTAAGCCTCTGAGAAGGGTCTGGACTACGACTGGCACCTGGAACATACAGAGAAAAGCACCCTGGTAAAGTGATAAGCAGTCAGCCGGCCCAGCGCAAACTCTGTGGCAGATGGACAATACTCAGACACTGCTGACATAGAAAATCCAAAATATGCCATAGAGAAAGGCACGGAGGCAGAAAGGCACAGGGAACACTAAGCCAGAGGCCACCGAAACAACACCTGAAGCAGGCAGGAAATGGGAAAAATCAGACATCTGCAGAACGGCATGTCACTTTGGAAAGTGCCTGCATGCGTAGTGTTTGGACAAGGAGGACAAGACGGCCACTGAAAGCTGAGCTGCAGCAGGAGCCAAATGCCTGCCAGCCTGACACACAAGCCAGGATATCAGCCCCTGTTCTCTGTTGGGCAAAGATACACAAATCAAGGAGGTACCAAGAACCATGGCGGTATTCAGATAGGGCAACAGGCAAAAGAATGAGATTAAAAGATCTGATAATGCTCACCAAACAAAGACATGAAGTATATTGGGGAAAGGACACGTTTGAGTGGGTTGGAAAGAAGCTCTTTGCTATTAATGCTTCACAAGACACTAAATTAAGAGGTGTAATTGTCCACTAGTAAAATCTGGGAATGACCAATTAAATTCTTCCCTTCATGGTAAGTAAGGGCAGACTCCTGGTACCAGCAGTAGTACTAGCATATAGTTATCTGTAACATATAGATTCTAGATAGAAAGGTGTGGAACGGGATGCAAGTAATTCATTTTGCATATAGGTCCAACCTATAGAATTATGTCCACTATCTTTACTTTAAAGAAGCCATCTACAAGGACAAGACACTGCAAAGCATTACCATAGCAGGAAGGACAAAAGCTATTGGATGTTTTCCTTCTGTTATTCCTCCTTTTTCATCATGTGCCTTTGCAGTTACTGTTTGCTCAGTGGCAGAATTCCTAGCAAGTGCTCACAGTGATGTAGACCAGGAGGGTTATTCCCACAAAGATTTACCTTGAAAAAAGCTAGTCCCTCATGCTGGAGTTGCCTTGTCCATTCTACACATGGAAGAAGTTATGCATGTTCAGCACATTTCCTTGGAAAACTAAAGTCTGCACATTTTGCCACCAAAACAGGTACTAAGGCATCAGATGGTCTCATGCACCAGAGTCAGGAGGAGAACTTGGTGCTTTGATCCGTCTCACCATTCCCACTGCAACATATCATGCTTCATGATGCCTTCCTCCTCCCACCACGCATCCCATTTTCCGCTTAGTTACACACCGTGCTCGTACATCCCCCCTATGCTTGCTTAGATGAGGAACCAATTAGTTAAAGCAATGCACTGAAACAATTAGGCAACTTGTTCACCTAACCCAAGAGACCTGACTAGTAACAGAGAACTAAATGAAAACTTTGAAGACAGACAGACATGTAAGAAAGATCACAGCATTTCTTACCCAACCTTTCTCCTGGGATCAGAGCATACAGTTGTGAAACATATCAGAATTCTGTTTTCTTCTTTCCTTTCCTAAGTTTGTGTCTGAGGGCTTAATTTTTATTGGGATGGTGTTGCAAACAAGCCAGCCAGGGGCTTCAGGAAATGTCTCTATCCCCGATTCTTCACAAGTGAGTCCAAACATTCTCCAGTTGGTCTTTGGCAATTATCTGAAGTAAAGGGGCTCTAACTCGGATGTGGACATGGTTAAAAGCTGTAAGAAGCTCCCTAGGCTGGAATGGCACCTACAGGCTTACTGTATTTACATTAATCAAGAGTCAATCAAAGCCTTATTGGCACTTTTGGTCTGTGTGCCTGCATTACAAATACCAATAGAGATTTCTGGGAAGGTTTAGTCAAGGCCTTAGCATAACTTGCAGCTACAGTACAAAATACATAAACCATATAAGGTTACATACTTCATTAAATGTTAGCAATATGCTTGAAACCAAAACTATGGCATGCACTTTATACACAATTTTGATTGTCTATAATCCGTGTCAACACAGCTGTGCTACAGACCTCCTAAGTCACTGTTAGCAAGTCCATCTGCTTCACTGAACTGTGTCTAGTTTTCAAATAATGGCAATTTCTTTAACATTTTATGATTCCTGTCTAGAAAACTGCCTCTTGCGTGAGCCAGTGTCAAAATCTGACTAATGTTGCAAACTGTGTGGTGCAATGCCATTTTGTTGGCAGTTGGAGAAACATAAAAATGTTAAGACACTTCGCAAAAGTTTCAAAAAGGAGTCACTGAATAAATCTTTTAATCTCAAGTAGCACGTACTTCATTACATCAGCATTTTTCAAGGAATGTTCCTATTGTCAATGAAAATTAGCTCCAAGAATTTGAAAGCATGAGGACTTAACAAGGGAACCAAAATCACAGAATTATGGCTTTTGTGTCAAGCATTCTGTAAAAAAAACAGACTTCTGAAAAGCTGGCTCTTCCGCTTTACAAACACAAGACTTTACTACCCCAATAAGACCAAAGCAGATAATCTTTACAGGAAGATTTTTGATAGTTCTCAGTTAGAGAAATGTCATCACGCCCATCTGTTTTGCTCTGTAGTATATCCACAGAAACCTTAACGGAAAACAGAGGACAAAACAACTTCCCATCATCAGTGACAGGACTAGGTTTGGGAGCTTAACTCCTGGCTAGACTGCAACAGTAGGTCTACAACAGAAAGGTGCTCAGTTTTTTTGCATTTTCCTCAACAATAGCTGTTATCCAAGTTATAAAGGAGATTTAACTGCACAAAAACTTTGAAGAGCTGGTGATAAGTTGTTTCTGAGCAGAAGGAACACAAATGCCGAATCCTTAAATCAAAGTAATTTTTTGTAACTTAGTGACTGACAAGCACACTGGCCAATTTTTTCCTCCCCTGACTTGATTCAAACAAAGCAAGTTATCGTTTGCTTTCTGAATAGTCCAGCAAGTCTCAAACCAAACCTGGTTTTCCCAAGAACAGAGAAAAGCTGTAAGAGAACATTGCATAGAAGCAGGTTGCAACTTGCCTTATAGAAAAGTCAGCATTTCTCCATAACAACAAGAACTTTAAATAACTCAGTCACATAAGACAAGAGGCCATGTAGCTGCCACCTCTTAAAAGTACCCATTATATTACAAACTAAACAACGAATCTAACCTATTTGCAGACTCAGCAATGCCTGCGGACATTTGTCCTGCCTTATATATAGGCATTAGCCAGGGCTGTAGTGTGCTCTCCGGGACAGTCTGTTGCACAAGTTATTGTATGCTTTTTGGATTTCACCCTGTTCCTTACAGGAAGCCTAGACATTTATACCTTCAGTAGACATCTCAGTTATTATTTCAAGTAAAATGAATAATATTTGGCCAGCTCACTGCTCAACTGAGAGAACCAAGAAGAGTGATGCGAGTGAGTCAGCAGCCAGGGCTATTGCTCATAAGTGGATATTAAGTTTACATCCGAGACCCATGTAACACATGCACGCAGCTCTACCTCCTGTGCCATGTGCAAAGTGGGCTGATCATTACTAAAAAGGCCTTTCTCCTTGCCAAGGACTAACCTTCAGGGCTTCTTGGTGTGAAGGCCAAGCCAATAGTATAAGGGCTTCACAGCTTGGGAGAAGGCAGGGATACACAGGGACCATCACCCACAGAGCATCTCTGGGGAGAGCATGATTCAGTCATCTCTCTGTTCTCTCCCTATTTTCTTGTCCTAAGGAGAAAGACTCCACTGCTTCATCCTTTCATGCAAAACAACTCCCCCCTCATGGCCCTCCACTTTTCTCCTTGGAAAAAGAGGGGGCAGAGCAGCCAGAGCAGAGGCCCTCTTCTCTTCTCCATCTACCTGGCTCACCGCAGGGAAACATCCCTGCCTCCAGGCTGTGCTGTGACCGACCTTGTGCTCAGAGGAGGAGAGCAGAGGTGCTTGCCTCCTGGCACAGCTCTCAGGTGGGCCAACATAGCCCTTCACTACATCTGCTTCACTGCACCTCGACTGCTTCGTGAATGCACGCAGAGCCAAGCTAGACCATTAAAAAGGGATAACTCAGGGAAGAAAGATTTTAAATGGCCGCTTCTCTTCTGCTCTTCTAGTTTCTCCACCCCTCCCTGCAATGGGAATAAATCCATCTATAATTTCCCCCACAATGACACTTTGGATACCAAAGGCAAACATCTCCTAATCAGCTGGGGAGATCCCTGCATGGCACGGGGAAAACATCAAGCACCCAAATCCATCTCAAGCCATAAAGCCACCTCAACAAAAGGCTTTTGCAGTTCTCAGAAAGATGATGTACTTGGAGTAACTGGAAAGACCTTGACCTGGATGCAACGGCCCAGTGGTACTGCTCCGGCTGGGATCAGAGAGAGGCAGAGGCAGCGCTCCAAGAGGGCTGTTCTGTGAGCCAAGATACACACTGAGATTTGGGACCTGTTTTAATTATTGTTTCATTTCTTTTACTGCTCAGGAACATGTAACAAGCTGAAATGTGCGTTGTGCCTGTAAACATTTACTTTCTTTTGGTCTTGTGCAATGCTATGTCTCATTCTCTTGGATGGTGCCTGGAATGCAGGAATAGCCATAACACATCGGCCGAGCGACTGTCGACTCAACCGTCCGCCTCCGACAGTGACCAGCACAAGCTGCTTCGAAGGAAGTTGCTAGAAACCCCACATTGGGCAATTGTGGATTAGGTTGCCTCTGAGGGAAGCTGCTTCTTTCTGCCATGCGATTTGTATTTGACTCATGCCCTAAAAAATCAGGGGAGTCTGCCTGTCCATTGATAATTATTTTTTTCCCATGCCAATTCACACACTCGGGCTGCTTTCCACTCCCGCATTTGCCAGTTCCTTTCGGTGGTGTGCTACACAGGGTTGCACAGGGTACTTGCGCCCGGTACGGAGTACCGCGTACCTTGCACAGACACGTGGGGCTGCGGTTGCTGTAAGCCTGATGGCACACAGACACCGAACTCTGAGTCAGTCTCGGCGTGCACTTTGCAGATCCCAGATGCACTCTGTCCCTTTGTACCCACAGCCAGCAAGCACAAGGCGTTTGGGGATCCTGCCCGCTTTGGTCACAAGAACGGGTGTTTTTGAATGGTGCAAGTGAAGGGGCATGCACGCCATCAACAGCTTCTGATCTTCTCCAGGCCTTCGGCAGAGAAATTATCTCGCAATTTGGCAAACCTCACCAGATGCATAAGAGGTCGTCTGGGGCAACAGCGAAGAGTTGGCCAGTCTGGGATCACACCGGCTTCCCCCACCCCTCCGGTGAGGCCGTCTGCCTCGCGCTGGAAAGGAAGGGAACCTTTGCCCCTTCTTCTCAGTCCGAAGGAGCATCTGCAGGACTGAAACCAATCAAAGCCAGCTGTGAAAAAATGAAGGGGGGGGTGGAAGGCAGGGAAATGCTGATTATTATGACTAGGAAAAACGCTATTAAAAAAAATAAAGAAAAGGGAAAAACTGATCCCATATGGGAGGCAAATGAAATGCAAATGCAAAACAGGCCATTACGCAGTGTCTGTTGTAAGGCTGCCGCACTGGGGGCTGCGTTCACGTGTCAAGATGCCCTTGGGACCTGTGGAGACACCCCTCCGCTCTGCGGCAGGGTTAGTGTTACCTTGGAGCATCCCGGGCTGCGACCAGCACTGGGGCCGTTGGTTAGACAGCCTCTGCAGACTGACCAAGAAGTTATTCAACTCCCCCACAGACAGACATAGAGAATAACCTCAGGTCTGCCAGACTCAATCATTCCACCAGTCCTTTTCTCCCCCAGCAGCTTATTTCAGGCTACTTCGCAGCTGGCCCCTCACTCCTTTTGAGATAAGTTCTTGCTCTC
The DNA here is from genome assembly GCA_013400135.1 of Rhinoptilus africanus. Taxonomy (NCBI): domain Eukaryota; kingdom Metazoa; phylum Chordata; class Aves; order Charadriiformes; family Glareolidae; genus Rhinoptilus; species Rhinoptilus africanus. Next base: position 323,601 of record VXBO01003262.1, read on the forward strand.
CTCTGCTCCCACAGGGTCGCCCACGCGGCTGCCCTTTTATCGTTCCCCTTCTCACTCCACACATATCCTTCTTCATCAGATTATCTCCATCACCCGCTCCATCTGCCTACCCAACATGTGCCCTTCAAGCTGTTCCTGAGCTACAGCCAAGCCCCTGAAGCCCGTCTCTCCAGGGCAAAATGTCTTTCAGCAACAGGGAGGCTTTTGGGGTGCAGATAGCAAGCACAGTCCAAGCTCAGTCCTCTTTTACACTCCCAAGAGGGAGGGAAATGCCCACCCTGTACCAGCCATACTGCGAGGCTCATTCACGATGTTATTGGACCAAAGGGGCTGAAAGCCAGCTCTCATTTCCTTCTCAGCTGTTTCTTCCACTGCTCTCGAAGCACAAGGAGAGTCAGTACAATGGAGGCTTATTTATTTGGTGGCGGTGGCAATGATCATTCATCCACAGAAGGAAAAACTGGAGGACAGCAACATGACTTCCCACGTCTGTGGGCTGTGCTCCCCAGAAATAAAAGACTCTCCGGATCTCAAGGGACAAATGGTTAAAGGGTGGGTGGCTCAGTCTGCCCTGCTCTTGTGATTCTGTCAAAGACTCACAATATTTGGTACTACTTTTTTTTTTGCGGCCCCTGCCCATATGCGAGTCTCAGTGTCTATTTAAAAGACAAAGAAAGTAATTTCTTGCATACTCTAACAGAGAGAAAATGTACAAAAATCTGAACTTCATAGTTCAAACCACAGAAAGAAACAAGAATCTCTTTAAGAAAATCCATAGGAAACCCTCCCATTCTAAGCCAGTCTCAACGTTTTTGGAGTCCTACTCAGCTGTAGTAAAACCCCAGTATCTGATAATGTGAAGGCAGGAGGCACTTCAGGCATTCAGAGACCCTGCTCTACAGACATCCCCACACCTGGCTTCTTTGCCCACTCTGTGCCAGGCCCTGGGAAACTTGGACCTGCTTTCTGAGAACCATTGCTCTGGTGTCAGGATTTGGGGGAGAAGCAGGAAGAGAGGGGGCCCTGAAGACGCTCCACTTCTCTGTACGAGAGTGTTCCACAACATACCCAGGGCCACAGCCAAATGCATTAGACCGCAGCACTCCCAGATCCTACTCAAGAGTCTTCTCAAGCCAAGAAAAACAAAGCAAGCGGAAAACAAATAACAGTGGGCAAGCAGGAGTATTTGTCCCTTACTACAATGGCGTTAAGCAATCAGAGAGGTAGGGCTGATGAACCTTTAATTACTTGTGCAATAACGACCTCCATTTCCAGCATTCCTTGGCAGGCAGGAAGTGGCTGGAGCAGTCAGGGACCTGTTATTCTCTCCTCTCCACAGGCTTGAAATCGATACGAAGGCCCCTCACCCAGCTGGTCACAAGTTTCAAGACATGCTCCACACAGAGGTTGTTTATAGCTATTAAAAGCAGTGAAAAGAAAATACAAAAAAATAAACAGCTCTTTTACTGAGGAGTTGTTACTGAATGGCATGGCTCTACAGCTAAGGTGTTCAAAGCTCCCACGCTACTTTTTCCAGATAGTTAAAAAGAGTGATTAAAAATCAGGAAAAAAATTATGATTATGAAACCAGCCTTCAACCTCAGTATACCAATATTTTGTGTAGTGTGTCATACTCAGCCACACAGGGAGCAGAGGCGGCACTTTTCATTAAGGACCCCTAGATGTTAACCAGAAAGGCAAGTGGGGAAGTGCGGACAGAGGAGAGTGGTCATCCCTAGATAATTTCTATGACACAAAACAAAGGCAGAACGAGAGGTTAAGGAACTGACCCAAGCTCAGCTGAATTAAGTTCACTCTCCTGATTCCCAGACCACAGAAATGGCCTTTCTTTTGTGGGAGGGGGAAATCAAGACAATCACAGCTGACAGCTGAAGAATGCAGAAGGTGCTTTCTACCTTCCTGCAGGGTCTCACACACATTAGACACACTGTAGCTGAGACAGCTTCCCAACTTGCCATCTTTCCCAAGCTCCATCTTGGCTGGGATTCTGCAACATGACAGAGGCTGATCCAGAGGTCAGAAAAAGAAACTCTGCCCGAGACCGTTTGCAGGCTATTTTGCTTCCTAAGGAAATAAGTCTCTTCCTATCCCCACCTCCATCTGCTGGAGTCAGTTGCCTTGACGCATGTGGCACTGATGACTTCCCAAAACTCTTGTTCTTTTAATATTACTATTAGCTCTTTGATATCTTGGTTATCCACAGAAACAGCCAGAGTGTGTCTGCATCCAGCAAAGTTCTTGGCCCTGATATTTTGTGGCAAAGAATTGCACAACGCTAATCTAACCCAATGTCGAGTGAAAATATTTCTGTGTCAGTTTCTATCTTGCCTTCTTTTTTGTTTCTCTCACAGTCCCCACTCACATATATCATAAAGAGAGGTACTTCTGGATAGCCCATCTCTAATCATGTTGGCTTTGGCTCCTCCCTCCTCTAGAATGAATATTTACAGATTTTTCAATCTCTTTTCACAAGAGGTCTTTTTTTGCTTCCTTAACTACATCACAGCTGGCTCCTGAACATCCCCTCCTCTTGGAGATAAAGTGGCCAAACCAACATGGTGTGCCCCAGTATTTAAGGGAACCTTTACAACACAGAAAGACATCCCAGGATTGCTGAGCAGCTTTCCTGTTGGTTAAAACAGGAAACATGGAGATAAAAGGAGTCAAATCCCTCTGCTAATTGAAATTTCTGTTCTGCTATGCATTAGGGCAGTATGGAAGAACTGACTTGGGTTAGAAAACAAACGCTTTGAACACAAGACTGAGGCTATAGGCAAGACCTATCAGTTCCTGTCCTCTCTCACAAGTCAGAAATGATAAGAAAATTTCAAATGGCAGAACACTGCATAGCTCCAAAGTTTGCTCCAGCTGTATTACCCATTGCTTTCATCAGTCATTCCCTTGACCTTCTTCACACTGCACTAAGCTACTACATGCCACCACTCTCACTGCCCAGAACTTCCATCCATTAATCTGAAGACATTCACCCACCCTGCGCAGCACCCATAAGCTTCTCCCCACTGCCCTTTTCCAGCTGTTTCAGCATGGCTGGACAAAGCTGTCTCATCCACTGAAATGCCAGCAAGCAGAAGTACTGCAGATCTCCACTTCCCCTCCTTCTGCTGGATCTCCAGTCGTGTCACAATCACTATTAAGGCCAGCTGGGGAAACTGAAGCATTCACAAGTTGACTGAGTCATCTAAAGGAACAGAGATCAGCAGCAGTAGGCTGCCACATAGCTCTGGAAAAGTCTCCTTTAAAATACTAAATCCCTGTAACGAAGGGTTACATTGGCTTATCCATTAGAGTATCTTAATGGCACAGGGGAATTCACCCCAAACTTCAGGGCCAGTTAATTCAGAAGAGTTAATAGGGTGGTGGTGGGAGAGAGCAGTAGCATCTCCAGTTTGAAAGCAACCTACCAGGAGAGACGCGCTTCGCAGAGTGGGGGGTGCTGTGGTGTTAGACAGCTACTCAGAACTTCAGCATCAAGACTTTGGGCTTCTCAGGCCTCCTCACGCTTACCCTATAGAGATTTGCCTGATCAGCCCCCTAACAGCAGGACCCATCTTTGAAGTCCATGGCCCAGCTATGCCTGCATAAGCAGTAGCAACATCAGGCCTAACATGCATTGGGCAAAGAAGCAAAAGAAACTGCCCACAAACTCTTTCAGCTTTGTTGCAAAAGGCTTGGAAGTTCCTCCCCTTCTCTTCCCCTAGCCCCTTCCATAAAAGCTTTGCATGCAGAGCAACGTCTCTTGGGTCCCTCATTCTCTCGAGCAAAGTAAACAGACCTCCCGTGCAGCGACAAATGAACAACAAACAGAGGGGGAAGGAAAAAAAAAAAAAATCTCACTGCCAACTTGGAAATTTTTTTCGGCATGTTTAATTTTTCAAAAAAATTAAAGTGTGCAAGCTATGCCCCAAGGGTGACCCTGCTCAAAGCTTTCTGGCAGCTCCAATGTCCTCCATCCCTCCCTCACATCACCACAGACACCCCATCTTTCCCCATGTTCTTCCCCTGACGCACGTGTGCACATACGAAGCCCTAAGAATCCTGGCACCCAGACAGCTTTTTCTTTTTCAAGCATGCCAAAGCAAGCTAAGCTCCTAAATCCCTTTTAGAATCTGGCCTTGTGTGGAAATCTGTTTGCCTCCATCCTATGTTTATTTTCTTTTGTTTTCAGGTTTGTTAGCCCAAGGGCAAATGTTGTTCCTAGCACCAGTTTTGGGTTGGTTTTTTGGTTGTTTTTTTTGGTATTTATCTTTCAATCAAGTGTTCCTCCTTGCAAGGATAAACAGGATGTTTAGAGACTCTGGGTATGACGACCAGTCTTTGACAGCTGTTGTGACACACCACACACTGGGTCTTGCCATGTGTGCAAGCGCTGGCACAGCTCGATCTGCAGCAGGCTCTCTTCATTTAAGGAGATGGACTATATGACCAGAGAGGCCTTTGCCAGCTCTATGTTTTCAGCACAGGCTCACAGAAAATGAGCCACACGATGCAGAACAACTCCCCGGCCCATCCCTGCACTTAGGAGCCCACCCCACAGCCATTCCCTTTCTGGTCGGCTCATTGCACTTGCTCAGCTACACTAAAATATGCTCTGCCTCTGAGAAATTTTTCTTTTCCAGGTACATACAGACAGACAACAGTCAAAATACTTCTAAACCACACTGATTCAACAGAGGGAGTTTCTCAAGCCTTTTTTTAGGGAAGGAAGATTTCCAAGCCTTGAATCACTGACATTGGTCTGACTCCTAAACCAAGAATTCTGGAAAATGAAACATAGGTAGCACTAACTGAGGGCCCAATCCCAAGCAAGACCCACCTACCCAGAATATTCCGTGTGGCCTCAAGATGCTCTCTTAAGTCCAAGTCACCAGGGAAGAAAATGCAGTGCCTAATTCTACACGGCACAATTTCTCCAAAATATTAATCAGGTTTCATTTGCAACATTTACTAAACCTTTCCTGCCTTCAGCTGTAAGAGACTGATAATTAGTCCTGGTTTGTAATTAAAAACAATTAGTTTGGCCCCAGGCCCCAGTTACTGTGTTCTCAGGCTACAGAATAAGTGACTGTGGGATATGTCCCGAATTCTGCAAGCTGGGTGCATCCACAACACCAGCGCACACTTTGACAAGCCTTACTATACATAAAGAGCTAAATTCTGTCTGAACAGCCATAAATCACTCTAAAAGGAATGTCTCAGCCAGGGTGACACCTCAGCTATTGCATTTAAAGAAAATAATACTTATAAAAATTACCTCTCTGCTCTATAAACACATGACTCCTAAACAGCAATGCTCAGTTTTCTCCAGGACAACCACTTTAAGAAATTCACAGGACAAATGACAACACATTGCTGACTTTCACGCTGTTTGGGCCCAGCTTATTCAAGGAAACTCACTTCGTCCTGCAACGCTTGTCAAGTTCAAGCCTTGAAATCCATTCCAGGTAACATTCAACCGCAAGCTTCTGGACTACACACAGAAACTACGGCATGAAATTTTATGGTCTGTGTTACTCAGGAGGTCAAAAGGGATTATCACAATGTTCCTTTTTAGCTGTGCTACCTATGAGTCCTGGCAAGTAAGCCACCCTGGAAAGCCATTCTCAGACAACTGCTTTAAATTGGACTCTGAGCAGTCCTTGAACTCTACTTCAGGAGAAAGCAGCATTGTCAAGATAACGGTTTTACAGCTTTCAGTCCTCCTAGCAAAAATAGTGCTTGCTTTGTGTACCTTGCCCTGTTTTACACACTAAGCAGACACCCTCTATCCAACCCTTACTGCTCTCTGCAAGTCGTTCCACAAACACGCCCGAGATGAAGAAGCAAGTCTGTCCTACAACCTGAAAATTCAAATAACTAAAGTAATTTTCCGTAAAAAAACCCACCAACTTTGATAGAATTGGGATAACCTGGACGGATCAGGAACTCCCCAGCCATGAAGACATTTTCCACAGCAATATGTCCTTCAATAAAGTAAAATTTTCCTACAGGCTTTCCTTTGCACAGAGCAGGAATATTTTGCTAAATGGATTAGAGTATGCCTTTTCTGGAATCCACCACTAAGTTGTACTTACTTCTTTCCTATCATTTATTTTATCTATCCTTTTTTCTCCCCTTAACCACCAGTAGACTGACAAACAGGGAATGATGCAGAGGACCGTAAAACCGGCCACTCATCTGCAGGCAATAGTTATGTTTGACAGTGTGGTTTACACACTGAAGATGAAGCTACTGCAGCTTTGTGTCTAACCACTTACCAGCTGAGCTGCACTATATGCCTTCCTACTTCAAGGTAACTGTGAAGACAAACATTTGCAGTCTCTGAGGTCAAGTAGCAAGGCTCAGGTGACAAGACACAGTAATTGCCACCTGCAGACATCCACACATTCTTATGTGATCCACTTCAACCAACAAGGAACCTGTTCCTAGTACCCAACCGAGCAGGACTTACAGCACAACACGCATTTCAAAGCTGTCATGTTAGGAAAGCCACTGTACATAGTCACTTCACTGTTTCTGCAATTCTACTCTGGCTTATTTTAAAAAATAATAAATACAAGTAAACAAAAAAGCAATTGCGTGTTCCCTCAGAAGTTCACTGGTGTGGTTGGGACAAATGTACTCATCGTAGCCGGATGCTTTTCTCCACCAGAGTGGCCAACACAGTCAATTGCGCATCCACTGACTGTTCTAGCACATTACTCTCTTTGGGGGGTCGCACACGTTCAGAGGGGAAAGAAACTGCGTTCAACATCTCCCTTGCACGTCAGAGAAGACAGCAGCTGCAGAGCTGAGCACGCCAAGTGCAGGACGTGGCTTCTCCTGCACCACAGCAAACATCAGCCTCTTCAACTAAGTCATTACTTTCGTTCTTGGAGAAGTTATTCACACGTATATTCAAATCCTTGGCCAACAGGTATGGCTGCTGACATAGCCAAGGACAGCTCGACACCTCTGATAGCAGGGCTAGATGTGACCTCATAGCATCTGCCAATCCCTTGCATCACACAAAATAAACATCAGGATGTGCTGGAAGGAGCACAGTTTAGTGAACAAAACTACATAATTCTGAGTCCGTATCCTAGTTTCACAACTCTGGTACATGATATAATCTCTGCCTTCATATTCAAGTATTGTCTCCATTATCGTCTAGCCTGTACAGTTCGGGGGATGGGATTTGTGAAGCACCAGATCATATTAAGCACTGGCACTTCCTCAGAAACCCTGGCCAACAAGGGACTGGGAAAAACTCGACATCTTTTTAATCCCACTTCCATGGCAACCAGGAGCATTAAAGCAAATTAACAGTGGGTCAAGAGCTCTGATTATTTTTTTTTTAATCTTACCTTAATTTAACAGGAATACTATTTTAGAGGTAGCTGGTAACATTGCCCTCTTAAGCAGCTTGAGTATCTGCCAGAATTTGGCTGCAGCAACTTCATACAGGTACGGGTATACTCATCTCTCTCTCTTCCTTTTGTGCCACTCCAGAAAGAAACCTGTCTTGAACATGAGCTAGAAATTAATCACCCACGGAGAAATCACAGAGTAGCAAAGCATGGTAGACCTACCCAGGGGCTTTTGATACTCACTCAGCCTAGAGCATATTTGGGACTGCAAATAAACTCCTCTCAGCTTGGATCCTCAATGCCAGTACAGAAGCTGTTGACTCCAACCTCTCCTGAGGACCATCACAGGGAAGGCAGAGAGGCTGATGGCTGATGTATCTCTTGCTGTTAGACCTAACACATGGAATACAGCCTCATTTATCCAGAACTATCACATATCTTACTGTTTGCTTGCTCAAGGCTGACCAACCAGTTAGGAAGATATATGGCAGCGCTAGATGAATTCTTTGGATTTTATCATCACCATGGTGAAGGTGGTGGTGTTATCTATACTAGAGGTGACCACAAAGGAAACTGAAGAAAAATCAGCAAACTCCATAACATTATACTGTAGGAACAAAGCCCTGGCCCCAATATGGATCAGCTCCACACTGAGATGTGAGTTTGAGAAACAGCCTCTTTAAAAAAATACATTACAAAAAGGAGGGGACGGCGGGGAGGCTGTGTACAGCAGGGGAGAGACTCCTGCATCTAAGCAAATTCAGTTGTCCTACTTTAAAACTGCAGGCCAGCTCCTGACTTAACCTGGAGTTTCACATGTCACTACAAAACTCTGGAAGTGTTGGCTTTGCAGATATGCCAAACGTAAGAACTGTTTTCAGTGAACTCAGTATTTTTCCACATCCACTATTGTAACTCTGCTGGCAGGCTGGGAGCAGCAAATCCTCCCTTATCTCCCTCCTCTCTGAGAGCATCTCCCTATTTAAGCGCCAGCTAATTTAGATCATCATGCATGATCCCCCTTGGAAAATGGACAAGGGGGGTGGGTGGGGTGGGAGTGGGAGAGTCACTGGGGTTGTAAGCAACAAACCACCAAAGGAGATGGACCGTCGTGCAGAAGGGAAGTAGCAGGGGGAAAGAGGCGACTAATGAACAGAAGGGGGTGCGTAAAATCCTACTTGGATTGCCTCTCTGGGGAGCAGCTGTTTCCTTGTAAACATCTTGCTAGCTGTCCAAACAAGAAGTTCAGACACAGAACAATAAAGGAGAGCACCCGGGTAGAAGCGTGAAAGACATGGGCTCATTCACTACCCTGCCAATTGCTCCAAGTGGCGGAATCCAAAAGTCAGGGAAACATTAGCCATATGTTTAACCCTGCACATGCCAGTTATAGCCAACAGCCTGCAGAAACACATCCTTCTCTATCTGTGGTGAAGTCCTTTCCCAGTCCTCCTTTCACCCTGCTGCTTCTTACACACCAGCAAAGCACATTACTTGACAAAGAGGAAATATCCTTATCAAGGCAAATAGAAATGGCTACAGAGCCAAGAAATGAAAAACCCGAACGTGGCAGCCCTGAAGGCCTAGAAAAGTTCTACCACTACCCTGGCATCAGCAACTTGGAATTAGAGGGAGTTGCACCAGACAAAGTAGAAAGAGCCTTTTTATTAGTCCTGAGCACAAAATAGCCTACACTGGCAGAAGCATTTCTATGCCAGTATAACTGTGTCCACATAGGACTCTTGCCAGCACTGCAAGGTAGCTGCAGACAGGGGAAGGAATACTAGCACAGCCGTGCCAGTAAACATTCCTTCAGCAGGCTGGCCACAGAAGGCAACTACCTGCACTGCACAACAGCAAGCAGAGACTGTGCACAACAGCAAGAAGAGATCATGCACCTACACACACGTGCCCAGTCGCAAGCCTATCCAATAATCCCTGCCTCCAAAATGCCACACAACTGTTAACAAAGGCATGCAGTCAGATCACACGCACATCTCCAGGAAAGGGTGGGTCACTTTGCAAGGAAGGCAATTCACAGGATAGGACACCGTAACTGACAATAAGGGAATCCTGTGTCCTGAGCCTATAGTCTAGTGATGTACACCTTCATGTCTGCCTCACTGACCTATCTTGACTTCTACGCATTCTGTCCAATGCCAACTACACTTAGCGTGGGAAATAAATTGCCTCCTACTTTTACTCAAATCAATCCACAGAAGCAGGAAGAAGGTAAGCACAATGACACTCTCATAGTCAGAAACAACAACAAACAATGCCACATTTTAGAAACAGTCCTGGTGTAGAAAAAGACCTGGTGTAGTCAGATTTATTTTACCTTTTTATTTCTTTAGGGCCATTTTGTTGTAGTCATGCACAGACAGACAGGAAAAAAGATACCTAGCAAGGGCTGCTCAAGAATAAACATTCGGACACTAAAAGATAGGAACAACACAAGCTCTGCTGATCAAAATCCCTCTGAGCCTAAAGAAAGGCAGCTGGCTTGTTGCTTCAAAGTCCAAACCAATCCGGGACTCCACCTCGTCTGGGGTCACCTTTCTGCCTCTGCTTCTCTCTCTCCATATATGTATCCTTGAAGTCATCAAAAGAGCGAGTTTCTGCATCTTGTTCTTTCTCTGGAAATAGGTTGGGAAACTGAAAGGTTTGTCCTTGGCCCTAAAGAGAAAACAAATGGTCAGAGAGACATTCCAGCCCTTCTCCAGTAGCTATGATGCATAAACTTACAATAGAAGACCACCCTGGAGTTTCAGCTAGTGCAAAATGCTACCTCTTCCCTCCCAACATCTCTTTCCACCCCTCTCCCCAAGATATACATATATCCCTCCCCCTCAAAAAAGTTAACTTCCAGCTTCTCCTCTTTGTGTGTGTTAATTAAGCCACTGACATCTTTTTTACAGATGAGTGGTCAGGAGACGGACACCTCGTGAAAGACTTTGATCCAGCTCAGAGATGTTGTATGAGTCATACAGCAAAAGCAAGATGAGCAAAATAAGTGATTTTATTAAAGTAACACCATCAGGAAAATATACGGTGGAGCAGGCATTCGTTATGTTAACAGTGAGGATATGGGTAGTGGTTATAGTTGTTTAGATCCCAGCTAAGGATAAGAGAGAACAGTCCTAGCAGCTGTTCCTGTAGGGTGTAATATGGGAATACGGAATAACAGATAGTAGAGGTCTATTATCAACAGGAATAAAGACAACAGTGTAAAACAACTACAGTGGGAACAATCTAATACATCACTGATGAGATTAAAGTGGTTACATATGCATCAGTCATTCTGCCTAACAGATAAGTCATTTTAGTGAAACATCATCATCAGATCTGTGTCTCCCACTTGGAAAATAAATATTTGCTTGGTCTCTGTTTTTTATCTAACAGCAGGAAACCATTATTCTGTGGAAATGTTCTATCCCATTAATATTATCTACTTACTTTTTAGTGGTGTTTGCACTAAGCACAACTTCATTAAACTCAACAATATCAGCCCTTCCATTCAGTAGGGGACTTTGCATAATAAAACTCATAACCAATAGCTCATAACTCCAAAATTACTCTCCAAAATACTTACAAATCTTACCATACATTAACTTCTTTTGCAGAATACCACATACAGAAATCTCAACAACAGCATTTAACTGCTTCAGATGAAAACAGTTGTGGGTTTTTTTCAGATTAGCCGTTCTTTACATTTGTGCAATAAATACAATCAAACAAGAGGCCCAGTTATTAAATGGCTCCACAAAGGACATGAAAGGAGCCTTCCACCACATGGCTACCTATACTACCTTTTGGGATCAGAAATGTGACATAATTAAATAAAAAAAAAAAACCATCACCATGCCCCTGACCCAGCTGAATGTGTGCTATGTTTCATTTAGCCATATACACTCAACCTGGTAATTTACAGGTGTGAAAGAATTTAAACCTCAAGCATACACTTTGGAAAGAAAAAAAAACATGACTTACCCCAGTTGAGCTTATCCAGACTAGAATCTAGGAAATATCAACTCATACTAAGAAATGCTCCGGTTGTTTTTGCAGTGCATACTTCTTGGGGGTTTCCTAAGAGCCTGACCATACTACAAAAACAACAAAGGAGCTGCTGTGTACATTGCTCTGTCCTCGATTCTAGCCTGGATAAGATCAACTGGAACAAATCAAGGTTTTCCTTTCCACGGTGTACACTCTGGGCTTTCAACTCTTTTGTACCTTTAAATTACCAACAGGTAAGCTTATAATAGCGGTGCTGACAGTTAAAGGATAGTTCCACTCCAAGGCAGAGAAACTGGCCTTATCAGTGTCCTTGAGGAATCCCAAAGCTGTAGCCTACTGAAACTCTTCCTGTAGTAGGATCAGCAGCAAGCACCCTTGAGGCCAAGTGCTGCACAAGATTTTAGCACACTAAAGCGTTTGGGAAAGAATTTGTTTATATTACAAAAAATTACTGTGTTTTAACGGCACTGGAGGTGGGTCACTCAGCCCTGTAGTACCTACAGAACTGACAGGGCCCATTCCAAGGACTCGTCTGCACTGGAGAGGAAGCCATTTTAGTTAAACAAGTCAAAAAACAATTCAGGCTAACATGGTAGGCATACCACCTACACTGAAAATTTGAGAACTATTTATATTGGTAACACTGTAGTAAGGGACTGCTCTTGTTATGCAGCACTTCCATTCTGGTATGCTTCCAGGACCAATGCACTTCCCTTATTGGAGAATGGAGGAAAGCTGTCCCTAAAGCATACTAACAACATCCATGGAAATTCACTAAGCATTGCAAAACAGTTATTATTTTAAAAAGAGGGGAAAGAAACAACAACAACAAAAAAATATATGCACAGAGGCTGTAGCAAAACCAGACAAACCTTTCAGCTGTTTATCAAAGTGCTCACAGTTCCCATTTCAAGGCTGGTGAAAGTCAAATATTGAGCTGAAAATGTCAATCTGTATCTGGAGTCTTTTAATAAATCAAAATCAGCACAGACAAGTTGGCTCTTTCCAGCTCTTGCTTTGTGAAGAAATTCTGATTTTGGCTGGCAGCCAGACACGATTCGAAACGGCCAAGACATTACACCCTGAGAACTGAAGGTTGATAAATCTTAAGTAACAATACTATGCAGTAATACTGCACTGTAAGACTCTGAAGTGATGAAAGCTGTATGAAAAATAGCTCTTGTGCATGCTCAGTAGCTAGTTTTCATAAGAAGCCTGTATCCTGGGTATTTCAAAATTTTAAAAAATACCAAAATGCATCAACTTACATAAAGGATTGTGAGTCTGTCCAGGCATATTTACATTCAGTGCATCTTTCACACAACGCCAGAGGCTACTGAGGTTCATGTTCATATGCCACCTTCTCAAAAAAATGCCTACCGAAAGAATGGAGGGATCATCACCCCTTTACGCAGTGCTGCTTTATCATACACTATTGCTTTGTAAAAGATTTCCCTTCCATACAGCAAGCATTTGATAACAGTATGATAAATGCATACCTAGAATGAAATCCTAACCAAAATAAAGCAAACAACTAAATTTCTATCAAGTTCAAGAGGGTTTTAGTAGTTTGCAAACCAGCTAAAACATGAAATGCTAGCATATTCAACCAGAAAGCAAAAATTTGGCTTATTCCTAAAGCTTGCATTTGTTCACTGTTTTACCTTTTGCAAGCCATTTAACTTTAAATACTGAATTATTGAAATTCACATAAGCTGAAATGGGTCTGAAAAGGCTAGGGCTTGGTCCTCCCTTATAACTTCTGCCAGCACAATTACCTTAGTTAGAAGCATCCAGAAAGAGGAAGAAAATAATACTTTTCCACCTGACATAGCCGTGCTAAATGAAAATTTTGCAAAAAAGACAGACACTGGCAAAAAAAAAAAAAATTTGCTTGGATAATTGCACTGCCAGCAGAACTTTTTCACCAATGTGACGTGATACACTGATATTCTGGAGTTTGTCAGGATAAACTTTACCATCACATGCTCTTTATCTAAGGGGGCCTTTATAATGTTAAAAAAAGAGAAGAAAACAAACAAAGCAAGTCAGAGAGGCGGTATTAAAACATCTGAAAAATAAAGACAATGTTATGATTTTACACATTGCTGTTCTCTATTTAGGGTCTTCCTAGAGACCTCCCTTCTTCCTACAAATTCTAAGATTATGTACAAGTGAGATGTGTGGTCCAGTGTTTAGATTACAGAAATGGGAGCCATTAAACTTCTATTCCTGCGCAACTCTAATCCTTGCTTCAGCATTACCCAAATGTAAAACTGATTTATATATAAGGTCTTATGAGGATTCATTTGTTAAATGCTAACATCCTTCAAGATAGAAAGTGACCTAAGCATCAAACATATTTTGGCCATAGATTTCAAGCTGATTTTAAGCTTTCTTCATTAGAAAGGCTGAAAACACACCTTGTTCTCTAAAACTGTAGGAGTTATCACACCCAGTGGTACAAATTGCCTCCATTCATTTTAATGAGAGGTTAAGTGACCATAATTAGGCCTTTCCACTGCTAAGCCTCATGTCAGAAAATTGCTGGAAGGATTATCCAGCACAAACTCACTTATACTTCTGTGACCTTTGCATCCCTTGAAAAGTTTAGGAATGGAAGGTCAGCACAGATATCATTATGTAGGAATGACGCAGCAAACACTGATCTTGTAAACAACTCTGGGATCTTCTGATTATTTAGATAACTGAAGCACTTACTACTGTCCTTTAGAATTAGGAGAAAAGTGATGTTTATAGTATCGTTAACTAAAAAAAATGTTGGACTCACAACAGCATGGGATTTGGTCCAGCAGTATCAGCAAATGCAGCTAAGTTTAATAATCCATTGCATTTGAACAATTCTTCTACTATTGCAGTGGTAACATCTGATGTTACAATGTACGGCAAAACAGCAGGGAAAGCAACTTCCAAAACCTACGCAGCAATGACACAGTGCACAGAGCATCCAAGTTTCCTCTGAATTCACTACATGTCAAAAGAGAACTGCTGTCACAACTGATGTGTAAATGGATTAATTACTATGAATGTACCGGACACTTTAAACAGGGTTTGAGGAGAAAGCATTTGCAAAAATGTTCCCACCAGTGCCATCATTCATGCAGCTAAATAGGTGTTAGTCCTAATGTTGACAAGGTCAGACTCCTTTTTACAGCCATCTCCGTTAGATTTCTCAAAACAGGTTTAATTAAAAATAGGTCTGGATTCCAGAGGCTTGTCTACAGTTGTGCTCCCACGGGTGCTAACACCTGTTGAGCTAAACAAGTGAGAGCACTGAAGGAGGAGGAGGGGATGTTGCTGATTTTTTTAATTTCCCCGATGTTGATGCAATTGTAAAGTTTCCCACTGGCATTCTTTCTTTTTTTTTTTTTTAATAACATTAGAATAATTACAGCTGTATTGGAGTGAGGAGAAAGGTTGCTGTATTATATTCATTTTATATACTCCGCAAAGATACACAGCTTTGCTTTTACTTAAAAAAACAAAACAGTGTAAAAAAATAGCATTTGATACCCAGGGCTGTAAGTCTCTAACGTAAACCTTTCTCACCACATTCCAAAAGTGGAAAAAAGGCAGGCAGGCTCCGGAATGGCAAGATATTGTTGATCCACAGCCTTCTATGATTTGAGGTATTTTTTTAGTGTGAAAATATTATGCTTGGACAGATCATGTATTTGTCCAGTTACAGCCTGAGAATAAAGTAAACAGCTCTGAATCTCCAAGAAATAGTATTTGGAAGAGAAAGGACAACAATTCTTACATGTTTAACAGCTGTGTCACTAATCTGACACCTAAGGGTATGTTGACTATGACTTCATACATATTCCACCTTTCAGACTCTCGCAGTAAGTTAATGGATATGTACGTTGTGCCGGGACACATAAGGTGATGTTTTATGAAGCAGAGAAGCGTAACTGGTCATGAGAATATATTCCAATTTCATTCAGGTAATCCACACCGCAGCTGCTACCAAGCCACGCTGGAAAGAGCAATACTTCCACCTAGTGGGCAATCGGAAGATCAACCCAAGACCTCCCAGAAACACATTCTTATTTTTCCAGTCATAAGCAGTTTTAACTTGAAACTGGATTAATGAGAGAAAACACAGCTGGTAAAAATGGTGGGAAAGCCCAGCTACTCTGACTTACGGCAGATGCAAACTAATTCTCATGAAAATAAGGATTCTACAGCGGTTACCAAAGACTTTCCTAAATTAGGCAGATATTAACAATGGACTACATGGGGCCTGTTACGGCCTGAATCACCCCATGAATGAGAATGATGGCAAACCCTTCAGTTTCAGAAACGATACTGGGTTTCTGGCCTCACCCACTGTTTAAAGCTGGTGTGAACACAGAACTGGGAGCTCATTGTCTGAGACACCAGAGCTAGTGATGAAAACCAAAGAACAAAAGGAAAAAGAAAAGAAAAAAAAAGGACAGACAAACCTCAATGTTAAAGGAATTAACAGACACCACCAACAACAGAAAAAAAGAGAGAAAAGAGACACACACCACCAACAACAGAAAAAAGTGAGCAAAGAGACTAGGAATGAGGTGAGGGGAAAGTGCACAGGCCAAGCACCACTGACAAGAGCTACAAGAGCTTAGTAAGTGGCCAGGATTCCCTCAATTGGGAGGAAGTACAACACCAAAAAAGTGGTCCCCTGACCCCGTTCATAGGTCAGAGAGAAAACATGGCATTCTTTAAAAACTTATGATGATACTACAGTATAGGGCAATGCAGTAAGGGACATTTGCAGTCTCATGTTCCAAGAGTAGTCCTGAGCCACAGTACCACAGGGCTCTCTGCGCAGGCTAATTTGCCCAGCAGACAAAACAAGAGGCTGGAGGAATGAGGAGAGTTACTGCTGTCCAACTGCCTCCAGTACCAAGCTAGTTTGGGTAATTCTCCTCACCACCACGGAGCTGCCCTTAGGGCAATGGCAAGTGCTCTGTGTTCCGAGTTTGATGTGAAATAAATGCACAAAGGCACTGCCTTAAACGAGTGTCTGGCTCCACAGAACAGCAGCACTTTGCTTCCCACTCCTTCCCCCGCGCATCGATGGGTTGCTAACTACCACCCTCTCAACTCATCAGACAAAAGAAACAAGACTGCATTAAATACAGCGAAATAAAATTTGAGAACTGACCACAGTTCACTAAAGATCCATGTCTGCTTCAATTTCGGGAAACGAGTCTCTAAAAGCAAAGAAGTCACTAGCAAGAGGCCACGACAACGGAAAGTGCTTGCAATTACCTACTAAAGAACAACACTCAGAAAAAGCAACTTCTAAGACAGACGATCACTCCTGGCATTCAATTCCTCAGCTGCGTTCTTAATGAATTGTTCATACCTGATCTCTCACAGACAAAAAACTAGCACAGACAATCCAGGAGGGAGAACCTGCCCACCAAAGCAGAGCCTCTTCCTTGAAAAAGGAACGTGTTTTTTAGCCGTAATGCAAAATCCTCCTAGAGATGAGGTTGCCTTTAACTCCAGCACAGTAAATCAAGGTTAGTCCTCATTTAAATACAACTCTGCTACTTTCTATTAACATTGTACTTGATAGCGTTCTTTTAAAGGTAAGGACTGCCTAGAAAAACATACCCTTCTCACTTTTTTTTTTTTCACGCTCCCCTTCCCAGAAGGGGCCTAGAGAAAAACTTCTAAGCACATTCAAACTTTGAAAATTGAAAAAAAAAAAAAAAATCAGATTTCCTATTATCTGTGCCTCCTTAGTTTGACACCAAGTCCACATGAAGTCTTATGCAGCCTTTAAGATCACACCATGTTCCCTCCACACTGAATCCTTGTCCCAGGATGGAGTAACACTGAGGCTGTGTTGCCAACAGCAATTTTGACCTTATGGGTTTACAACCATAAATAGCATTCCTTTAATGTAATTTTGATATGTAAAGAGGTTTTCTGTCACTGGTTGCATTTCTTTTTTACATAGAGACAGGTAAGCCCAAAAGAAGCCTAAACTATAATATGCTCCTGTTATGAAAGAAATACGTAAAAACATGAAGCTCCTTTTCCACTGGGCAACCAACATACGTTTCAGAACCCGGTTTAGCCACAAAGAATGCTTGTTAGACATGACTAAAAGCTCTCCAAGGAATATGCCTTAGTCTTCTCTGAAATCCAAAAAGCTTTAATAAGAAGTTCCTACCCTTACAATATATTCTTTCACTTACTGGACGTTTCAGCAATCAACCACACAAGTCGTGAACCTTCCAGCACACAGAGTACAGGGTCAGCGTGAAACTCACTGGCAAAGCAGCACCGTATGACATCAGTCCATAACTTACACACAGACCTCAAACAAGTACGGGACTTGAAAACTAACCATTTGTTTGAATTTGATTTTTAGACTGAGTCATTTAAATCTCTTTACACATTCTGGAATGTATTAAAGAAAATGTCATTATTAGAGGATTGGCAGAAATATTCAGCCAACCAGTCAATTCACTGAACATTAATTCTAGCTTGGATGGTTAACAGTGCCTTCCTCTTCCCACACAAGTGCCCGTGTTAACTCACCAGCTGTACATAGGCAACCTTGTAATCTGGCTTCTTCACTCTCTGATTCTTGTGATTCCTCTTGTTGTTGGCACCTGCAGAAATGAAGAGAGTCCTAATTTTTACTTCCCAGGACTTCCAAGTTCCCAAAGCAAGGGCAAGCTGAAGGGGTGACTTCACTAGTTCTGATTTATTGTTAATACTTTTTCTTCGTTACCAACACAGTATCACAATTACCAAGATGTACTGAAATTGGTACTTAACTATCTTCATTTACAAGTAGGGAACGGAGGCATCACCAGACTCAGGCTGCTGACAGCCACTGTGCCTTCACGTCACGCACAGAGTTTGCAAAGCATCAAGGAGATAAGTCTCACGAGTAGGGGGCCAGGTGTGATAAACTGTCCTCCCAGCATCAACAGCTTCAGGAAGACAAGGAGGAACTGACTACTAATCAGCTTCAAGTTTGTTGATTTTTTTATAACCCAGCTAATGAGCTGGACCTAACTGTTTATACAGCAGGAAATTACACTCCACATCCAAAAAAATCAAAGCACCTCAACCTTCTGCAAGTATGCTGGTCACAGCTGAGTGGGAAGTTCAATTTATTGCCTGTATGTTAGGCAAAAAATCAAAGCTCTCAAATTATTAGACATTCTAACTCCTTTTCCTCCTTTATGCCTGAACATGTATATTCTACCACCACTTCCATTAGAGGTGGGGGACAAAATGGTTATAACAAGCAAGAATATTTTTCAGTGCAGTTGGGAACTGCATGTGTCTGGTATTTATGACTTTATTTAAATCTATTTTTCACATAAGCATATTACAGATGATCTTTTTGCTTTTTCTTCTCTTATATGTTCTGAGTTTCACAACCTTATTTTGAAGCTTTTTCTTTCACTCTTAATTTCTCACTATTACAGCTCTTTTTTCCTACCCGTTTTTTAAAGTCATCCCTACTTTTACAATTAAAAACACATCAGTCAATTCCTTTGCTAGAGTCACTGCATGAAAAAAGGAAAAACACAGCCATCAAAGATGTCCTAACCAGAAGTCACTCTCCATTTGATTAACGCACTGCCTGGTCATCAAAAAGGTAAATAACATGAAAATTATATTCCTTACTTTGCACTGCGTCCAAATTCCAGTCATATGTAAAGGTGACATAAATTTAGCTCATTTCAGTTAGAGGTCGATCCCTCTGCTCCAAGCCAAGGTTCAGCATAACTTAAAGAAGCAATGTTTTTTCTTTTTCCCTTGGGTTGGTTTTATGTTGTTTTTTGTTTGGTTGGGTTGTTTTTTTGTGTAGGATTGGCACAGGGGATAAACATCATGAGTGGAAGCATCGAAGTCTGTAGCAGAAACGTGGTAATGACAGGTAATTAAAAATCAAAAGTTTGTCAAGATGTTTTTCTGACATTATCTACTGGTCTGACAGAATATTTTTCTTTGCCCTACAAACTTTGCCGTTTGTTAGACTGTAACACCTCTGTGTGCATGCCTGGTAATCTCAACTCATGTATTTTTTTAAAAAAGGCTATGGCTGAAATTAAGTTTATTTACTAATTTTATTAAAACATATGAAATTCCTTCTGAAGTGAGACACTGGTCTTCAAGGAGCAATGGTACCAACTACAAGAGCATTTAATACAAGCTAGATAACTGTCAAGATGATAAGGCTTTTTAAATTCAGATTTTTCTTTTAAAGACTAAACTTAGGTCATACTCTAATCAAAGCATTTAAATATGAAGTGGTGTATATTCATTTGAAGGGGCAAATAAACAGCTAAGCTGACAGACGTCACCAGCTAAGCACCTGAACCCAAAGTTTGTTGAATCTAATGGACCTTTTGAGAGGAAAAGCGTATTCTGGCTGTGCAGGGATGCTGTATTCACCCCTTTGGATTACTCAACGGCACTTACCATACTGTATCCTTGTCCTCACAGCAGCTACTGGCACATTGTATATTTTTTCAAGGTAATTCTTGATATCCATTTTTGTCATTCTACGCAATGCAAAACCATTATGGGAAAAGAAAGATGAAAAAGTATAAATATTAAAATAAAAGAGTCACAGTATTTACAGATTGGTTGATACTCCGGAATAAATGTCTTCTCCTTTTAACTAAGGTAGCTTTACTGCACAAAAGTATAAACCCAGCATAGATCACACACTACTACATCAATTCACTATCCGTAAACTGTATCAATGACAGATATTTTATCCTCTGTAGCCTCAACAGTCAAAACCCCAGATATACTCTGTATTCAGCAAGGCTAATACAGAATATTAGTAATTACAGAATATTCTCACTGTCCAAGATGAGAATCCTTTCTAATCTTCTGAATAGCATTTTCTGATCTTTTCAGGACCTGCCACAGGCTTGTTGGCTTTAGTGTGTGCAACCAGATCCGTCAGGATAAAACAGTCCTGATAAATACCTGGATATCACCTCATTGTCTCTGGATTATTTTCATAAGCATTTCCTTCTTCTTAAGCCTGTCCCTGGGAAAGCTGAGCCCCACTAACACTGAGGAAGAGAAGCCAAGCAAAGCCTGTACCTAAATTAGTGCCCTCACTGCCCTCTAAAAGGTCTCCCTGATGCAGAAGCCCCTTCCCCACACCCAGCCCAAAGGCTGGCACCCCGCCTTCCCCCCCAGCTAACCAGACAAGGCGCAGCCCAGAAGGAGGGGACAGGAGGCGGCGTGGCGGGACGTGCGGCACTGGGGAAGGGGGGACAGCGGTGCTCCTGAAGCGGCGGGGGCCCCTCGGCACGCCCGGACGGCGATGGGCCCTTTCCGCGGGGGGCGGGCCTAGGCCCGCGATGGCTCCCGCTGCGGGGGGCTGTGCCGTGCCGTGCCGTGCCGTGCCATGCCATGCCATGCCATGCCATGTCCCGCTCTCTCACGTACTCACTCCATGGAGACGCGGAACTGGACGGTGTCCTCGGGCTGCGGCACGCCGGGCCGCACCGCCAGCATGAAGAAGTTGGGCCGGAAGATCCNCTCAGCCTGGCCGCCATCTCCCCACCGCTGCCCCCCACAACCACAGCCCGCGCCGGAGCCCACTCGGGCCGGGGGCTAACAGCCTTGGAGCTGGGGAGAGCTCCCCAGAGGAGCCGCGAAGCCGAGGGGCAGGGGGGAGTGTCTGCAAAATGGCACCTCAGTGTGAATTTGCAGCCTTGGCTGCGTTTTGCTCCGTCTTTTCCTCATGGTTAGAGGAGGGAGGTGATTCTCCTCCTCACTCCGCGCTGGTGAGACCCCAGCAGGGGTGCTGCATCCACCTTGGGGGTCCCCAGCAGAAGAGGGACACGGGAGCGTTAGAGCGGGTCCAGAGGAGGGCCAGGAAAACGGTGGAGGGGCTGGGACACCTCTCCTGTGAGCAAAGGCAGAGAGAGCTGGGGCTGTTCAGCCTGGAGAAGGCAAGGATCCATAGGGACCTCATTGCAGCCTTTCAACACTTAAAAGGGGCCTTATAAGAAAGAGAGAGACTTTTTACCAGGCCTGTTGTGACAGGACAAGGGGCAACAGCTTTACGCTGAAAGAGGGTAGGTTCAGATTGGACACGAGGAAGGAGCTTTTTACGGTGAGGGTGGTGGGAGACTGGATCAGGTTGCCCAGAGAAGCTGTGGATGCCCCATCCCTGGAAGTGTTCACGGTCAGGCTGGACGGGAGTTGGAGCAGCCTGGTCTAGTGAAAGCTCTCCCTGCCCACAGGAGGGGCTTGGACTAAATGATCTTTGAAGGTCCCTTCCCACCTAAACCACTTGCATGAATGTAGGAGGCCGCAGCAGGCGCTAACAGAGGGCCAGAGTGGGAACGTGGTCACCAGAAACAGCCAGAAGTTTGGAAACGTGGGGGAGAGCCACCATGCCTGGTGGGCTTCCCTCCAACAGGTCATTTCAAGGGTTGGCAAAGGTAACAGGCCCTACAGAATAGCTCACATCCCAAATTTAGTAACAGCCACTTGTGTTTTGACATCTACCCGGAATTAACCAAGTAATTCACGCTTATTTAGTATATGTAGGTTATCTGCCTCAGTAAACAATGTTGTAATGTAATATTTGGATTAATCATTCTCTGTATTGTACTGTGACTTCTCTGCATTTAAGAAATACTGTGTGCTGAAAACTACCACTTCTATGGATTTCTTCCTTTATTCCCAATTCATTTATTCCCTTCATTGCTCAAACTTTTAAGTCAATTTCAACTACATTTGGTATCCAGGTTATTAGCTCTCCCAGAACAGAGTCAGCTTTTGTTATCTTCCTGTATGGTGGCTGTAAAAGAGGCCTCCAATCCGGGGTCTCTGTTGATGATACCGAGCCTCATTCCCAGGTGTAGAGCTGGATCAAATGGTATTAAACAAGGATTTGGAGCAACTCCCAAATCCTTGCCAAATGGGATGCCATTAAATAAAGTATGAAAAACCATTCCAGAGAGCTGTCATTGGAGCAGGTACTGGTAGCACTTTATTTACAAAATCCAGAGATTTGTACACAGCAATCTACAGGACAGCATAGGGCTGGTATCAGGAGGATAAGGGACATGCTCAGCAGGAATTGAAGATGCCAGCAAAGAGTCATCCGAGTTTCACAGGGAACCTGCTTCCTTTTGACTGAGGAAGCCGCCAGACCCCTCAAAGAAAAGACAAAGAAAAGCAGCAGCAATAGCCAACCCAGGCTGACGTTGCGATTTTTGTTATCGTTGAGGCGTGGGAACACAAGTGATTGGTGAAGGAAGAAAGAGAAGACCAGCAGGGCTTCGGCACGCCGCTGGGGGCCATCCTGCCTGGTTCTTTACTTCCAGCGCCCGCCAACCTTGCCCTTGGCTCCTGCCTTCTTGCTGCTACAATACAAAAGCAAAGGAAAACATGTCAGCGTGGTGGAAGTGGTGGGGCCCTGTGACCACTGCGCATTTCTGACTTTCAGATTAGGATCAAGGTGCTTTCACTTCTCGCATATTGGGCACACCTGCCATAGAGCATATCCTGAGAAAAATATTGTCGACATTGTGCAAAGAGATACCTCCTCAGGCTCTTAGTGAAATGCCAGGATGTGCATGCCTGAAAGAGGTGGACCCTTCCCAGTTCCTGCATTATCAGGACAGAAGTCCAGGTGGTCTCAAAACTAAATTACAGGCCTATCCAGCCACACACTTAACGTTTCCTGAATTCAAATCTGCTATGATCTGCATTTTAGGATTTAGAGCTGTTTCTGGCAAAAATTTACTCATTATCAGGGACCTCTGGTCAAATTCCCCAGATGGTCTAGTCATCTAGTAGTAGAGGCAAAAAGCTGGGCAATAATTTAAATACAACTAAGAATGGCTTTGCTCTAGCAAAGGCAGAGTGGGTTCTGTCTTATATCACGAGAGCAAGAGCCTCCAAGACAGTCAAAACAACTGTTAGGTCTCCCCTCATATCATTATCCCCGTCTTGCTCACGGTGTGTGCGGGAGTAGTCCAGCTTCGCTCCCCACACAAAGCACCTGAGGCACATTCTCTCCACATAACATCTTCTTGCACACAGAAGGGCAATCCTGCATGCAAGCCACTTACCTTCTGACGGAGAAGCAGGCACGCCTGGAGTCAGAGAAGGGCCAGGCATGAAGTTAGTCAGGTTAGATTCTGCACCGGCTCCCATGGGCAGTACCTTGGCGTTTGGGGCTCGGCACACCACCAAACCTTTCCATCTCACACACACGATGGTAAGGCTGCTTCTTGAACCAAAGCACATGCAAACCGGGGAGAGCTCTTTGACATGGCAGAGCATGGGGTTGGGAGCCAAGCACAAGGTGGGGTCTTGCTATCAACAGAGGGGCCTTCTTCGGAACCACTGGTTTCTCCAGGGAGCATAAAAAAATGTGGATGACACATCTGGGGAGATTTTTGTGTTGCTGCCCCAGGGATTGGTTCAAGAGCACTAGCCATATTTATGGAAGGATGTAGCGCAGTGACACAGACACACACATAATGGATACTTTACCTTTTGACCAAGTTAGACTTGGTCTATTCGAAAATTTGACCTTTCACATGAGAGAGAGCAGAGCATTTTCTGCCTGTCTTAAATTCATCTCAGTGTCCCTTTTACCAGCCTTTCCACAGGTTCAAAACCCAGTATAGGAACTGCGTAGCTCCTCAAACGAAGGCAGAGTTCTTTTATCTCCATAAGCGCCTGTGATGTTTGATGCTGTGCCTAAGCTTTAGAATGTGCTTAAGGAGACTTAATAAAGTCCGAAGCAAAAGGATCACTTGATCCTTGTATAACACATTAGCAGACATTCCTTTGGAATGATAAAGTCTAGTGTGGATAGAAATTTAAGTACACAGAAATATCACAAGCTGGAGGCTTCTCAGGGCAACCTTTTCAAATGATGTCATGAGAGAGTGTCATGCCTTTTGGGGGACCAAGCATGCAGTAATGGTACTGCCTGTTGTGGGTGGTGTGGTAGTGCCCCTCAGAAGAGCAGCAACACCCAGACAAACCATGGCATCCTTCTGCAGCTGCACATTCTACTGAGGTTTATCAGCCTACAGCTCTGTACAGAAAATACCACGGGAAGGTCAAGCCTTATGTTTGGTGTCTACAGAAAACTGAGCCCCCAGTGTTACGTTCATCTGATAAGGCAGGGTGGCTTGGGGAAGTGGGAAGACAGTGTCTAGTCACTGCTGTCATCCAAAGATGTCACCAAGTCCACCAGTTCATTCCTGGCATGACTTTTCTAAGAAGATAGAGAAGTGAAGATCAAATCCCACCACTTCAGTGTTCTCCTCCCTTGCTTCCCTGCAGTCCTTTCTTTGTGTCTGTTAGTTTTCTACATGCCCTAGGCACTAGGCTTTGTCTGGCCCTGGTCTCTCATAGGTTCACTGTAAACACCTAGAATAGTTTAAGATACATGACTAAAAAAGTCTAATGAAATAGAAGTCTTGTGAGGAAGGACAGTGGGAGAGAGATGATGAGTGAAAAGAACTCACAACAGTAATCCCATGATGTTAGTCTTGTTACACACCATTCCTTATAATCTTAGCAACCGCTTGTTTACCCTTTGTAAACAAGGGTTGTATTCCCTCAAGTATTCCAAGCACCTCAGTCAGGTGTTTGAAAACCCCAGCAATAAGCCGATGGAAATTTTGTGGATATGGTGTGAAGAAACATGATTTTTTCTTGTTAACTGTTATGTTCACTTCAGTTTCCCCTTCATTTTCTCAATGTGAGGCAGGATGTGAGTTGCCCTTCCATCCCTAGCCTCATTTCATTGCAACAAGAAAATGTCGGTGTTGAGGCTGAAGCGACTACTTTGAACACTGAGAAGATATCCCCAGGCCAGGAGCTGGGAAGGGGATATAGGTACTTACTGCTTCTGAGCCTGATCGATCCGGTTCCTGAGGGTGACAATCTGCAAACAACATACATGACCAGGGTTTTTAGAGATAAAAAAAACTTGTTCCCTCACAGAGAGGGGAGTTTTACCTGCTGAAGTGCTGGAAGCAGGTGCCTCTGGTAGGGATTAATACTTCCTTTGAAATAAAAGCTCACCCTTGCATGAAGGAGAGAAATGTTGCTCCTTGGCAATACATCTGCAAGCCCATTTCATATGTCAAGGGAAATAAGAGCCAGAATATAACCTTTATTATAAGAGTTCCTGTGTATACAAATTAATCTCCTCTGAACTCACATGTCAAACTGCAGGCAAGTAAACTGGAATGAAGGTTACCCTGGCCAGCTGGAAAGCTCTTGCATGGTCCCATCCACCTGTATGTGTCAAGCCTCACCTTCTCCTCTCTTCCCCTACTCCAACATGTTCAGAAGTGTATAAGCTCCAAGAGCTTCAGTAGACTTTGGATGGGGACCTCAAGAATGGAAGATGGATAACACATTCTGCTGGAGTACCTTTGTTGGTTGGGAGAGCAGGAGGTGAGGGGCATGCAGCAGTCACCACCTTCCCAGCCACTCCTCTAATAAGAGAAGATAACTTTTAAAGGGGCTGAAGAAGAAAATATTCAAGGTGAGCTTGAGCAACCACAAAGGAAAAGGTTGTAGTGGGGCTCTGAACACCTTCCCAAGCTCTGTTGATGACTGCAGGCCACTAGAGAGTCTGTCCTACAAGACCGAGCATCTCTTTGTTTAGCCATAGGTAAACTGCATATTTCAACCTGACACACGGGAAATCAAACACCTACCTTGCACAGGATGAGCACTTTATGGACTGACTTATCACCTCAGTCCTAACCCGTAGCCCTGGTGTTGCTACTGAAATCCTGGAACTCTTCTAGCTCAAGTACTGGAAAAGCCCACAGGAACTAGGGTGTGATAGAGAGCCCTCTTTTGTCCCTGCACTTTCTCATTTGTAGCCGAGTCAAGGTTCTACCTAGTTTTCCTGGGGTGGAAAAATGCACTTGCCAAGGTATATGCTTTGCTTCTGCTTTTGGCTTTGCAGGTCCAAAAACTGATGACCCAACATCTGAATATTTTAAGTGGCACATGACATTCCCCACATGCGAAACAAGAAAAAAAAGTTATACATTCACGTTGGCCCAACAACGGGGATTTCCTGGGCTGTGTCTTTCCGTGGCAAACAGAGTAAGATACTGAAACATTAGCAAGAACAAGACAACACAGGAAGGAGAGATCAGCAGATCAACTGCTTTTGTACTTACTCATGGAAGTTTTAATATCTGCAGCAGTGGTTTAAATTATTTTTTGCAACTGAGCATTTTTCCGAAGTTTGGAGGAGAACCAGCTGTCTTCAGTTTGACCCAAGGACTTAAGACTTACCTTCACTGATAACCTTGTGATAGTGACGATAACACTCACTCTCCAATGAAGCACCAAAGAGCAACAGACACTAGAGCTAAAGAACAGCTCCACTCCTGTGTGTCTCAGTTCCTTCCTTTGTCTCTCCCTTGTATCCTTGCTTGTGTCTCCTTCATTTCCGTTGCTGTTTTCACTTACCTTTCTCCTCATTTTTTTTTTCCTGCTATAATCTTCCCTTTTTCCTTCAACGTTTCACATCTCAATTGTGCATTGTCCTTCTATTTTGCTCATTCTTTGTGCTTTTTCTACTCGCTTTTCATCAACAGCCACCCATCTCTTTGTTTATCCAGAGGTTTCATTACCATAGCACATACATCTGCCCTGGTGCTGCCTTAATTCCTGTTCTTCCACACCCAGCTGACGCGTTATCCTTAAGCCAGCCCTCCAATATTTTGGATCTGGGTAAGCATGTGGCCACAAGGTGGAGAATCTTTCCAAGCTCTTACACAGGCATCCCTAAGCTTCTGCATGTATCCCAGCTGCATCAGGGTGACTCACCCACACAACGTAGTACCAGAGGCTTGTATAGGGAATTATTTTAGAGATCTGAGAGGGTTGCATGCTCTGTTCTTTAACCACATCCCTGTTGGACCCTGAATCTTTTCCTAAATTACCGCTTCATCTCTTTTCAAAGAGTGGAAGGGGAGAGAAAAAGGAAGTGAAGGGAGAGACACAAGATCCAGTTTTCTCTTTTCTCTCTGCACTTGGAGCCAAGTGCCAGTTTCTGTCTGGCACCTGGCCTCTGACCATGCGGCAGGCTCATGCATTTCATAGCCTTTGCTGCTGCGGTTACACAGGCAAGTTCATTGTACTTACAACTTGGAAAGCTCCTGCAGCCTGCAACGCATTGTTAAAATCTAAGAGAGATTGAGATAGTTACATTGGTGTTGCTCATTCCCTGTCAGCATGTGTCTGTGTGATTGGAAATTAAAAGGAGAGCAAGATGGAGAGAGATCCAGTAGGATTTCTCAGCCAGTGAAACCTGACATAGGTGAGTACAGCCCTGTCGTGTGACTGTGAAGGAAACACATCCATTTTCTGTTACCATATGACACTTCAGTCAGATGCTTATGTCTGGAGACAGTTTTCAGTGACTCCAGAGAGCTCAGTCCACAGGGAATCTGTCTGGGATGGGAATAAAACTTACAACGTTCAAGTGTGAAATCAAAGATGAGTTTAAAAGTATTACTTTGCAACAGAGATGAGTGAATTGAGTTACTGATTTTTCAGGCCACAGTTACCCATAGATAAACAAGAATGAACAAGATGAGTTTGGGAAGAGGGCAGAGAGTCCATTTTCTATTGGGATTGCCTTTCCATGGGGCACTGAAAACCTTGAGAGTGGTCTATTAAATTTCAGCCTAAAATGTGAAATCCAGTTCAAGGGTGCACATAAGGGAAATGCAGTTGCAGGTGTCTTGCAGCTTAAGTAGCGCAGAAGGGCATTGGAGACCCAATGTCACCACATGGCTTTTGCCACAGAGATTTTTACATTTTGGACCCAGTGCCATTAGCAAAATGGCTGCTCAACTCACCTCGTATTTTTTCCTCTTGATCTGCTCTGTAAAGTCATACTTTTCAGTCTCCAGCTGGTATAACCAGTCCCACAGTTCCTTGGCCTTGTCCCTATGTGTTTTTAGGGAAAGGAAGATGGGAGAAACAAATCACATCATGTATTTTCTACCATTTTCACATCACTAGTAAAGAGGCTTTTTACATTTTGTTTAATGCAGTTCACACATCTTCCTGCAAACCCTTTCCATCCTCTGAAAGCTACTCACCATTTTCAAGGTCACATTTTTCTCACCTTCTCACCTGAGAACCTTTAGACTTGTACTCTTGCATGTGTCACACACTAACATATTTCCTACAGATTTAATTTTTCCCCTAACTCTTAATGAAAGAGTCCAGGGAATCAGACGAGAAGGAGGGAGGACTCTGAAGGCCACCCAGGTGAGCAGAGTAGCTGCCATTGCACAGTCTCATCTGTTTCAGGGCTGAGGTGAGCCAACTTCATCTTTCAATCATGTGTAAACTCCAACTTGTAGAGTCCAGACTGTCATCTGATGACTGCTCTGCACCAGAACAGTCAGCTCCCAAGCCTCCAGCTTCTGTGGAGAGCTGTACATATACCTTAGCAGCTCAGCTCACTCCTGGGAATGTTACAGATACCAAACTGTAGGGTTGTTCAACTCATCTCAGAGCTGGGTTTAAAGTTTCTACCCAGTCCCGTAAATGATTAACCCTAATTAGCAAGAGAGGCTGACAGAGCTATGCCAGAGGCATGGCTAGATGGCTACCAAACCATTTCAACAATTCCCCATATCCCCATTTCCTCTCCATTCTCCAGATCAAGGAAGGGCACAAATTAACATTGTCTCGTGATGACTTTCAATGGAAGCCCTCTCCTCTACCTCATTTTTTCACTAGAGAGAACTACGGGACAGTAAGACCAAATTTCAGTGGATTACATTTGGTAAATTAGGATAAGCATGTCACCTCAGCTTGTCTTCATTAAGGTGGTCGATGTTCAAGGGCTTGCGCCTCTCAGCCAGGACCTTCTTCTTCGTCTCTCTAGCTGTTTGCTTCTTCCCTCTCTTCTGATCAGCCTATTGTCAGAACATCAATTAATGTCAGATTGCGGACATTCACACTGAATGAAATTATTTCATCAACAGCATGAAAGACAAGTTGCTAGGGATCGGAAGAAGGAAAGGTGAGCTGCTTTCTCAACTTGTAATAATGACCGTTACAAGTTAACCCTGTGGTTTAATGCTTCCATATTTCTTCCACCAATCCATGCATTTTACCTTAGCCAGATAGCTGCTGTATGTGGCACCCATGGAGGACAGAGCCTTCTTCTTCTTGAGGTCATCCTCAGCCTTTCTCTTGGCATCTTCTTCCTCTCTCCGTGCCTTTTCCTCCTGTGGAGCATGACACACAGAAGCAAGTTACTCCAGGGGAGACTCACAGCTTCCTCAGCAGCCAGTGTCACTGCAGGGAATGTGATCAGGTAAGCATGTTGATAAGAATTGGTAACTCCTGTTTCCATCCCTTGCTTTAAGAGGGTGGTTATTTCTTCTCTGGACTGAGACAGGCAGAACCTATAGTTTTTTCCTCTCTGTAGAGATCTCCTACAATTTGATGCTGAGACAAGGAGAGAGATGCAACGGTGCTTACCGCAAGCCTTGCCTGACGCTCCTTCTCCTTCTCGGCCCGGATTCTCTGTTGCTCTGCTCTTTCAGCTCTGCGCTTCTCCTGCAAGAACGAGTAGCAGAGGCATTGAGTCATCATTGTGGCTTTATCTACCTCCAGTATTATGCCCCACCACCAAGAGCTTTAGTTCGTGGAGAGTGAGCCACCCACTCTCTTGCCAGAGCATGCATAAATGTCACACATGCAATTCCCAGATGTAAAACAAGAGGCTGAGAGATGGAACAGATGTGGGAAGAAGCTATTTGGTGGTGACTTGAGCAGTCCCTTCTGTGCACAGCAAAACAGCTTTCCGCCAAACTCTGACAGGGGACTGATGGATTCAACTTCTCATCTACAGTGGATCTCTCAATCTAGTACAGGGAAATGGCAGCACAAGGACTCACAATCCTCTCCTTGAGGGCAACCAGCTCTTCCTCTTCCTTTCTTCTGGCTTCAAAGTGGCTGTCAATCAAGGCCTGCAGTTCAATCAGGTCTTTGTTCTGCCTTTTCTTTTGGATGTCCTAGAAGAGCAGGAAAATCATAGAATCGGTGAGGTTGGAGGGGACCTTTAAGATCATCAAGTCCAACCATTAACCTACCCTGACAAAAACCCCTTCTAAACCATGTCCCTAAGNACCAACACCCCCAGGTCCCTTTCTGCCGGGCAGCTTTCGAGCCACTCCACCCCGAGCCTGTAGCGCTGCTTGGGCTTGTTGTGACCCAAAATGCATTAAGCCAGCCCATACTGCTCTAGGAACATGCCCTGGACATTCCTAGCACCCTTCCGACAGAGAAACAAAAGCAGAAAGTATCTGCAGATAGCCATGTAAATCTATGGATTTAGCTTAAATGGCTGTTGATGCAGGTCAGAGACAGCTGGAGACTCATCCAGGTGACAGTCAGGGGCCCAGAAGGAAACAAAATCCACAGCTCCCATTCCCCTACACCATATTTAATTCCTGGCTTTGCTTAGCTGCCTCCTCTTCACTTTGGGATATGAATCTTATCTAGAAAATGGTCCTGCATTTTGGGGCAAAGCAGATATTTCTGTGGAGATTTTCAAGACCAGAGTTTCTTCATTTTTCTGTCAACTTTGTAGGAAGGTATCTGGATCTCTGTTTATTATTAAAATTCTGTTGTCATCTCAGGTAGTGTTTCTCATCAACAGGTAAGTATAGGCCTGATTTATTTCAATCTGCAACTTTCAAACCATTTACCACAATGGGACAGGGGATCTGAGAGCTCCTAAAACACTTATTTCCTCCTTTCTTCATATATTGGCTTCAAAGATTCAAGGAGAAAAAAAAAAAAAATACATGAATTGATATTTTAGTTTAGTCACATTAGCAATAATATCCAGAGAGTTTCAGGGAGCAGCGAGTAGCCTTTCACTGAAAAGAGGCAGCAAAGCATCCATACTTTTGTCCTTGAGTTTATCCCCAGCAGTACCCAATGCAGGAGGAATTATGTGGATTAGCACACCTGTGTATGGCTCAGGTACAGACAGACACACACAGTCTCAGGAATACTTACATCAAAATCTACTTTCTCACCCTCCGGTATTTTAGGAGCAGTTAGTCTACAAAGGGCAAAATAAGAAAAAAAAAAACAGGATTTTCATCTTAAAGAGCAGGCAGCTTTTTAAATATCACATTTGGGCGTGACCTGCCCTCAGGCATGATGCTGACAAGGAGAAATACTGATGGAGATACAGAGGGTTGAAACAGCAAGTCAATGGAAAACTACTCCAGAATAGCACTAAGGATCTTTGTCCTTTGTGGAAGGACATGCAGGGCAGGGAGTTACCCTTAAAAGCCCTTTTCATTCCCAAAGCCTGAGGTCATTCCCTACCACACAGAAAGACATTGGCCCACGAGGCTGTCGGTGCAGAGCTGCACGCTCCTTTCTGGGCAGGTGATGGAGTAGGAAGGGAAGGTGCTGGGTCCAGAGCCAGAAGGTCCATAGGAAACCTTAGTTAAGCTCAAGTCAGCCCAGCCTAACCTTCACCATCCTTCCTACTGTCAGCAATCCTGGGTGGATGGGTAGTTTCCCAGCCATGACCTCTCACAAAGCATTTAGTGTTAAGCTGTCTATATCTTGGGGTACTGTGAGACAAGTGTATCTCAGACAGTTCCCAAGTCCTTTGACTCTACCAGGAACTGGTCTTAAGACCCTGGCCAGTAACTACTGCTAAGGCATCCTCTGGCAGAAGCAGACATCCTGGAAAGGCATGCAGGAACAGCTGGGTGTTGCACAAGGGATAAAGGCTTCTAGTGGCCATTTGCCTAATAGGCAATCTAAAGGCTTCTGCTAGATCAGAAAAGTGATCCCAGGGTTTTGATCCCCTGCCCCTCATACTTACTTTATTCTGGGCTTCTCCTCTGAATTTGGAAGCATGGAGCAAAACAGGAAGGGAAAAAGAGGGAGAACAGTTAGAACAACAGAGATCATGCCAGCTGTTAAAGTAAAAGGAGGGAAGGGAAATTCAATCCTAGGAGAAACATCCCAGAGAAACTGGTTAAATCTCAAGCACTTCCAAAAGAAATACACACGCTCACACACCCATTTTCCTAGGAGTGAATCTGTTTTTACCCTTGAAACAGAATTTGTCAAAAAAGAATCAAGAGACTGTATAAAAGTCCCAAATGTAGCATCTGAAAGGCAATGGTTTCATGTAAATGCTGAATTTTATTTCTCAAACCATCCTGACCAAAGCTCTAAGGAGGACAGCTGGGCTGGAGGGTAAAAGAAAATGTTGCCTTTTTCAATCAGCACTTCTTTCTCTAAAGTTAACTTGAATTCACAGTCATGTCAACGATAACTAGGCTTCACCGGTTTTGCTCAAATGCCTCGCATGGAGGCCAGGAGGGAGAAGGCTTCATGACACATTTTCTCCAGGTTCATTGGCTCCCAAGATATCTTAGAGCATATGTCCCTGAGGTACCTTGGTGCCACGGGGAAGATAAGAATAAGCTGCTTCTGCAGTGTGTGGTGCTCCTCAAACCCAGCTTAGACAGGCCATCCTCTCTTAGCAAGCATCCTCTCCTGCTGAGGTACATGCAAAATTCCCATGGGTGTTGATGGGAATGATCTTTGCATCTCCAGGAGAGGCATAATGCCCTGATAGGCAGGCTAAACCATCACAGGGACTGTCAGCTTGGTCCCCCTGGCAGTCAGAAGTGTTCCCCTACAACAAGTGACCTTTCCCTGGCTCTCAGAAATGTGCTGTCTTATGAGTTACTTGGTTAACATTTGTGCTTGTGATCAATTCCCCTCCCTGCTATGCTTTTTAAACTTTAGTTATTAACTCCAGTGTAATGCCAGTAAGTTCAGCACTTTTATTCTCACAAACAGAAGTAAATTAAACCTATGTGTTTTTTCTGGCCCAGTCTCACGGGCATCCAAGTTGACTTTCATAACCACGCGCTACATTTGATCTTTCAGGGATGCTGCTGGATACTGCAGTACAAGACTCTCCCTGTGTTGCTTTGTTGGAAGGAACTGAGGTTAAAAGCTCACAGCCTATTGAATCTGGTAAAAACAACCAGCTTGGAAAGTATAAGTAAAACCAGCCTCCCTCAAGACTGGGTGCGTGAGCCCTGCTATCCATATCATCATAGAAAAAGCATGTTATATTTCTTAAAATGCTTATTTGCATCTAGCTGTTTTGTGACTGATGGAGGAAATTGGGAATGGCAAATGTAGCAAAGTAGGGTAAAATAAAATGAAACATTATTAGAGGAAAAAATAGCAAAAACTGATACTGGAAAATATTTAGTGGAGACAGCAGTTGTAAGGGTGTTGGATAATAAAAAATGAGGAAGTGGCTGGAAATGGGTTATTGAGATAATTAAGAGAAAAGATGTGAGCAATCAGAGACCAATCTTTCCTTTCTCTCACACTTTCCCCTACCGATTTCAGTAATGAAATTTGGAGAGGGTAGACTTTTCTCATTTACTGCAAGAATACTGCATACCAAAACATATCTCAGTTGAGGCCTCGAGATGCTAGAGCAACGCTAATAAAATAAACAGCATGTAATTATAAAAGTGTTTTAGAGCACTTGAATAAAGGAAGCCACAAATCACTCCTGAAGAAAAATACCATTAGCCAACAACATGCTTCTGTATTTTCCCAGTTATTTTTCAAGTTGTTTTGCTTTTCAAATAGCCAGTGAGCTTCTTAACACATAGGTAAATTGTTGTGTTGTGGGGTTTTTTTTATCTGGAGAGAGGATAAGTAATCACGATTAACCAGTCTATCAGGGATTTTATTCACTCATGATTTCCTTCCCTTGTGACATACCCAGTTAATTTTCAGAAACATTCCTGTTTAGCTTAAAGCTGATAGTTAGTAACATTTCATAAGGAGGGGAGAAAAAAGTAGCCAGGAAGTGACTGGTTTTGTTTGTTGACCTTGGTTGCCAGAATCAACACCTGTCTGTTAATGACTGTGAATTTGGTGTCAGCTGCCACCAAATCAGCACTTTAAACTTCATTAAACCAACAAACAATTGTAAAAATAAAAAGAAAAAATAAGGTTAGTTGTTCTTGAAATAGGAAATTGTAGTTAGGATATTTAAAGGTACCTCCAGAAAACCAGAGAAGGGGATTACAAAGAAATAGGAGCCTTTATTAAAAAACAAACTAAATAAATAAATCTTTCTTTTGCAGTGCATGATCCATACTGTATGCACCAAAAGCAGCCCAGGGATGTGATTTATTTTGAAATGCCCCTTCTTTCAAGTCACCAAGTCAAGGAACTGGGCCAAAATTTTTTTACAAGCAGGAATTGTCATAGCAAATTCCTGTTCATGTGGTGGATTTTTACTGACATTCTGGTCATTCAGCCCATGAACCATGGGGCTGTGATGAAATCCCCATGTACAACCCTGCCAAAAGAAGGCAAGAGCCACTGGAAATCCAAATTCACTGCCCTGGTGATTAGAGAGTCTCTGAGTTTCTGGTTTCCAAAAGGGTTAGTGCAGGAATGGTGCACACCACCATAAACACAACCTTGCTTTCTCCTGCCCAGTCTGAGATATTCACACAGTTCTCCCCATTTCGGTGAATCCATCTGAACTGCCTTTACTTCATTCATTCAGAAATCCCTAAACACCCTCCCTTAATCCCGCTTCTCAGAAGCAGCATCTCTAACTCACAGTGTGTCCTTGAAAAACAAAAATCAATATGCTATTCAAATTAAAAGGAAGGAGAGTGAAAAAGAAGGAGAGAAAGGGGCTCAGAGAGGTCCTCGTGTTATTTCCCTAAATAAGAAAAAAGCCTGAAAAGTGAGTAAGAAAATTAAAACAAACAAACAAAAAAAAATCTACAAAAACAAAACAAGGAAAGACAGAAAATGCAGAGTGGTTTCAAGTGGCACTGGGCTTTGTCTTTGGAAACAGCTGGCCAGGTGTTCTAGGGGTTGAATCAGTCAGAACACAACCAAGCTACTTCAAAGGCCTGTAAAAGTCCATGAGAGTCTTTCTATACATATAAACTGGTTCTGAATTTGGCCGAGGGACCTTAGGTTATTCTGCCTTCATACAAGAGCAAAACTGACCCTGCATACATTTAGATTTGGTCCTTTTACATGAGTCTTGTCCCCATGCATGTGCTCAAGCACCCACACAACCAAGTAGTATGAACACACTATCTTAAGATGATGGCCTGCCCCTCCAGTATGAATAAATTTATTCACATGCTTGATGTTCAGCACAATTTTAAGTGCATAGATGGAGCAGAAGTTTAAAGATCTGTAGATTCAGGCCTGGGGACCGTGACCTTCTAAAGGTTGGGTGAGGAAGGTGTGTCTATACAGGGCTTAGCTCCATTTTCAAGCACATCACTGGGATTTAAGAGATACTTCCTTGATTTTTGGTGGATAGAGAAGGTTTGCTGATAAGAGGTATGACAAAACAGGTTCTAGCTAAGAGACAAGTCCAGGGCAAGCTTCTAGAGTTTGGTTTTCACCATCTGCTGACCTAGTGAGGATGTACAGGCTTCTCAATACAACACTGACACACACACCCCCCCAAGGGTGACTGTATATGCACAGTAAGCAATTCTTTGAGGCAGAGATGTTTTGGCCCAGTTCCTGAGTTTAAAATTAAGTGAGGAGCAAAAACAAATGCAGAAAAAAAGAGTGAGATGTTAGAAAGATGACTTTGTCATCCTAAGACAACACTGAGCTACCATCATAGTATTCGCCGCCTTCATCAGCTGTAGGTTGAAGGATAAAAGCAAAAGAGAAGAAGCACAGTAGTCAATCCACAACCATTACTGTTCTCCTAAGAGCAACTGTCCCCACTCTTTCCCTGCTATGCTGGGAACCTCGGATTCTCCGGAGATCAAACAAGAAGAAAAAACACCATTTTCGTGATTTGGTTTGGCAAACATACATCCCTTTTCTCCATGTTCATCCAAAGCCATCCAGAGAGACAATTTCCCTCCCGTGCTCTCTTTGCTCCTGAACAAAGTCAGTGTTTTTAATACTGTTTCCCCATCACTGAAAGAGAGAAAGGGTAAGAGTCTGTAGGTGCATCACATACCTTCTTCAGGGGCTTCCTCTGCTGTTGTCATGGTAGAAGCAGTGATGGAAAGACAGAAAAAAGGAAAAAGAAAAACAGAACAGATATTTAAAGCTCTTGGAAGCCTGAGTAAGAAACCAGGGAATGCATGAAGGGCAGGGAAAAATAAAGGAATTAGTGAATTAAGGCAAGGAGAAAAGGTATCTGGAGAGGCTGTCAGGAGTTAAAGGTTGCTGTAAGGTTAAAGTAGTAGTAAGCATGGAGATTAAAGGAGAAAAGGGCTGCAAGTGATCATCGTGGTTAATATTTGTTTCTCTTGTTTTGTTCTCTTCTACCAACCCAAGACTCTTGTTCTCGGCTCTCGCTCACACCCCCCCACACACACTCTTGTGCTGCAACGAGGTGGAGGAAATCAGAAGTCATGTCACATACCTGGCTCATGAACTTCAGGTGTGAAGTGTCATGGAACAAGGTGCAATGGAAAATAAGAGAATGAGAACGAGAAACCTGTTATTCCACACACCAAGAGAGCTTTTGAGCCAAAGGGGAGGAGGGACAGAGAGGAAAAGGGGAGAGGGAGGTGAAGTTAAGAAGTAAACCTGAGATAAAGTAAATTAATTACACTTGAAATAGCACATAAACAGAAGTCACAGGACAGGAAAGGAATTCAGTCAGGTGAAACAGGCAGATTTATGATAATAATGCGGTGCTTAAAAAAAACCCTTATGAGCCTTACATAACATAAAGCACAACCTGACAGCACAGGGTAACAAGGTTTACCTTGACTTGAAATATGCACATGAACATTGTCAGCACTCTCAAAGAGCTATTAGATCCATCCTTTTCTGCAGCAGCATTTCAGATGTTTGAAATAAACGCAATGTGACTTGCAAACCTACTGAAATACCTGCTGTAACTCATCATCAACGTGCAGCTAACTGCCAAAGCTCAGTTCTCTTTCCTAGATCTATGGCTAAGGCCATTTTCTTCCTTGAAGACAACTGGGATGTCTGTATAACTCTACTGCTGTTCCTCACACCCATTTGCAATGGGGAATTACAAATGGATTACTTCATAGGAAGAAAATGTTCATTAAAAGTCTGTGCAGGTCTACATTTCATTCTTCTAGGGGTTTTTTGCCAAAGCAGGAATTGATCAGCAATGCGGATTTGCGGGCCAGATTTTGCTTTTCAGCCATACACACACCTCTTCAATATTTTGCAAAGCAAGCATAAAAATAATGCAAAATCTCACAGTATTTGTATTCCCTGTGTACAG
This sequence comes from Rhinoptilus africanus, assembly GCA_013400135.1. Taxonomy (NCBI): domain Eukaryota; kingdom Metazoa; phylum Chordata; class Aves; order Charadriiformes; family Glareolidae; genus Rhinoptilus; species Rhinoptilus africanus. The sequence continues at coordinate 361,371 of VXBO01003262.1, forward strand.
GCAATGGGTCAAATTCTGTGCCAAGATTTGAAACAAAGCTTTCTCTATAGGAAGAAACATTCATTCTCCCATCAGAATGCAGAATTTAACCCATTTCACAAGGATGCTTTTTGCTGAGCTACTATTTCATGATAGTGTGTATGTTCCCCTGGTTTTTAGTAAAATTTACATGCAACAAGTAAGTTTCCTCCTACTTAGTGCTGATTACATTTTACTGGGGGAAAAAAATAAACTAAAAAAACAACCACCCCAAAGGCATGCAAGTTACAAGCTATCATTAACAGGTAGGCTGTTATCTCCTGTCACCTTGTATTCACTTCCCATGCATGCTGTCCCAGCAGAGAGACACTGGGGAGTTTAGAAGTTAAATCACATACCTGGAGGGGGGGCTTCATTTAGTAGGAAGTATCAGGGGAAAAACATAGGAAAGGAAGATAAAAGAATTAGAAATAAGTTATTCAGGAGGGGATCACCTCAAACTTTGGTAAGATTGGGCTGAAGGAGTATCGTTTGCAGACTGGGTTATAGGGATAGAGTGTTAATTAGAGTGGAAAAGGAGAGTAATTACTGTGGGCTACGAAGCAGACAGGGAGGGGATGCCATAGAAATGAAAGATAAAAGGAATGTGAATGTTGATGAATTGCAACAATTTAAATCAAGAAAATATATAATCAGTGGGCGATTGTAGTAACATCAGTGACCCTACATTTGAAAGAAAACATGCCCAAGAAGAGAGTTTTGCCACTGTGCACTGTAACCTGTGTTTCAGCTACACACGTGCCCTTTTAGCTGTTGGAGGTGTGGGTGTACGAGAGCTACTGCAAGGAAATGAGGCTTTCAATGTATCCCTGCCTTTGCATCTGAAGCTCCACCATCTAAGATCCTCCACCAGCACATGTGAGGCCTAGTTCTGCAGAAATGGAAATATTCAGGTCTACACAGGGTCTCTGCTGCACAGGAACAGAAACCGCTGGAGCCGGCATTCTGGGATCCTGCTGCGGGCAATGCCTGCGAGCGTAAGCAGCTTGTGTTTCTGCAGCTCTGCCCCAGCCGTGGTATAGTCACAGCCCTAAAAGTTTTCAAGGGCACTAAAATGTTCCTTCTAAGCTTCTTAGGAGGTGGCTCTTCAGTTACAAACAATAATTATACTTGCTTCCTATAGGGAAAATAGATTTTAGGGAATCATAAGAACGGATTGATTCTTCATGACTCTGGTTTTCTTCAACATCTTCAAATTCCTATGTATGGGAATGCTTCAGATTAATACATAGGAATTTAGATGTCACACACATGCGCTTGGTTAGGTGGAAAGTGTCGGTGAATTAAAATAAAGGAATTAGAGCAAGAATCATACAACAGCAACAACAGGCCAAGGCTGTGACTTAGAAGATGTATTAGACAAAGAGTATTAATAACAGAGAAACTAAATAATCATACAGTGATATGAAAAGCTGGGACAGTCTCCCTCTGACATAAGAGTTTTCTTTAAACTTGTTGCAGAATCACAGAACAGTTCAGTTCGGGTTAGAAGGGACCTTAAAGATCATCTAGTTCCAACCCCCTGCCATGGGCAGGGACACCTCCCACTAGACCAGGCTGCTTAAAGCTTCATCCAGCCTGGCCTTGAACACTTTCAGGGACGGGGCATCCACAGCTTCCCTGGGCAACCTGTTCCAGTACCTTACTACCCTCACAGTAGAGAATTTCTTCCTTGTATCTAATCTAAATCTACCCTCCTTCAGTTTAAACCTGTTACCCCTCGTCCTATCACACCACTCCCTGATAAAAAGTCCCTCCCCATATTTCCTGTAAGCCCCCTTTAGGTACTGGAAGGCTGCTATAAGGTTTCCCAACATCTTCTTTATGAACTTTATTTACATCTTCTTTATAAACTTTCTTTTTTGTTAGGCTTTATGTTACAGAGGGAAAAAAAAACCAGCATGGGAAGACTGTAGATATGGCACTATTGTTGATCAAATTACATTAATACCTGGTGTTTTGCACAGATTTCAAGCACATATGTATGCCAAAGCTTGAGACCAAGACTCAAGTAGTGAGTAGCAATTCGATAAATGCCCAGGGAAAGAGGTACAGAGGCAGGCAAAGCAGCTGGGATGGTCGCAGGGACCTTTAACTTGTGCAAACCAAGGTCAGAAAAACCTTAGAAGCAGATGACAAGAAAAATATGGCTAAAAGAAGAGAAGGATGTGAAACAAGAAGCAGCGAGAACAGGAGGGAAATGAGAAGCACCACACAGATGAATGTTGAAGTGTCAAGTCATGCAAAAATCAATCGGACAGCTTTCACCTCACTCAAAAGTACCCATCTCATCTAACCTAAGAGGCTGGTCTCCCTCTGTGGACAGCAGGGTGAAATAGCTGGGGTGGGCGGCTGCTGGGATGTGACTGCGTTAATAACGCTACTCCAAATGGCGCGGAATGATTTCCACAGACACTTTGGAGAACGCTGCAAGTTCAGTTTCTGCTTTTGCAGATAATGAACATTGTAACGTTCCCGCACGCAGTGTAAGGATGGCTCTGAGTCCAGTCAGTGGCTATTATTATGGTTTATACATTGAGGTATTTGTTTACAAAAATGTTATTGCATTTTTCATGCAACAGTTAGCTCTTATCTTCATTATTATGCGTCACAGAGCAGAGGAAATTGTTACTGGTGGAAGGTGTAAGAAAGCTGCAAGTTACAGTTTATCATTAATGTTTGATTTTTATCTGTTTTCTTCCACCATCTTTGAATTCCTGAGTATAATATTAGAGTTACTGGTATCATTTTCCTACAGAAACTATAGTTTTGATTAAATTCCAATATTTCAAAACTCATGTAAATTTAGATAAGATTTTGCTTAAAAAAAATAGAAAGTTTCGCAACTGCAACAGGTTGCATAGATATTAACATCTCTAGAACAAAACCTTTTAATTTTTTGCCTTGTGGCAATCTCTCATTCAGATTTGTTCTTGCATTACGCTACATGTACCCCACATTATCCATGAAGTCAATGCTTCAGAAGCATTTCAAATAGAATTTTCATTTCAAAATGTGGAAATCTTCCATGGAGGAAAGAGGAACAAAATGTTGGAACACGGGAAATGTTTTAAAAGTTTTGTTTCAACCAAAAAAAAAAATTAATTTTCAACAAGACTTTCATCCTTTTTTTCTTTTTTTGGTGTTTGTTTGAACAGTTTTCTTTTTGTCCCAATTGAGAACATGACCCAGTTGTGAAATTGCCAAGTGCAACTGAATGTCCAGCACACAATAACCCTTCAGATTGACGCAGAGGAATTCAGAAGTCACATACCTGGTTCATGGACTTCTTTAAGAGGGAAGTAGTAGGGAAGCAGATGCAAAGAAAGATAAGAGAATTAGAGCAAGTAACAGACATTGATTAAAAAAAACCTTACACTTTTTTAAGCCAGGGTGGAGAGGTTAAAGGGGTAAAAACCATTAATAAAATTAAGAGAGAAATAGAGGGCACATATGTGTGTCAATTAGAAAATCATGGAGAGGAAGGAAAGGGAGTGTTGGGAGATAAAAGATGCAGATGACTAACATATATTCATGATGTTATAAATCAAGTGCCATTGGCAGTCTTTGATAAACAAAAATATTTACTTGTATTTAAATGAAGTCCATTACCCATAGGTTTGAATGCGCAAAAAGGGTATAGACAACCTGGTTTTATTCATGTGCATAGAAATCCCAGTCTCTGCAGAAATCAATGGGCTTGGAGGAGCTGGCATTGATTTCCTTAGCGCCCAGGATTTCACCACTGGTGTGTAGGACCGCACACCAGTGGGGGACGGTAAGTACGAGCATGTTACCACTCTCCGACCTGTAGGATAAAGTATCCCATGAAAGCNGGGTTTGGGCTGGCAGGCTGATGCTTTAATAAGCATGACCTACTATTTTGCTAATCACACAGATTGTGATTTATAATTCACATTATAAAATCAAGCAAAATCGCAACCCTGCTACCCCTGTTTTTGCATAATGCATATTAACCCAGACAAATACCAACTGTTATAGTAAAAGCATGCAACTACATATTTTTCCTGAATTGGCATTTTCTGCAAACACCCCACAACCAATCCTTAACCCAGCAGAAAACTGTGTACGACGCGGTGTCACTTGCTGCTCATGACTTGAGATGCAAGTCTCTCCGCATCAGCAGACATTGCTGCAAAAGTGAGTTTCGTCCCTGCGCGGTGGCGGGGGGGGGTTGCAGGAGGAAGAGGTGCGCACGGCCGAGGGACCTGGCATTGCCACAGGGCACGGCTCTGCCACCTTCAGCCCTGCTGCATGGCATAGAGGAAATGCTTTTGGGAACACTATCCCCGTACCAACTGGTATCTGTACCGATAGCCTGGTTAGCGAAATCAGAGCGCCGGGGAATATATCAGCAAGCCCCAGCCTGTGCTTTGGGCATTGCTTTCAAAACAGCGGTTAGGTCTTACTACTCATCACACCGCTTATCCTACGAGAGCCAAGCAGCCGTCAGCGAGCGTGCAGAGGATGGGTTTGCATCCTCTCCTCTTCGACCACCTCCAGAATTCCTGCACGCGTTACTGCTTCGGACAGAAAGAGAGGAATTCGCAGGTCATGGCACATACCTTCCTCATGAGCTTTAGCGGGTGGGAAGAGTCACAGAGCAAAATGCAAAAGAACACAAGAGAGTTAGAAACATCAGAAAAGTTTAACTCGTACAAAGTGGAGGGGGAGGGAGAGCCTGAGAGTGTATTGCAAGGAAATAAAATGAATATGGATACAAAAAGCACTAGTGGAAGTGAGGGCACAAACGGTCTGGGATATTAAAAGCATAAAGCTGATTTAAATGGCCATATCAGATCATATTTGTCTTAAATGCACATTCCTGCAGTCCTGCATAAAGCCCGGAGCAGCATGCCGTTTCACAACCCTGATGCTCGCCCAAGTGGGGTTACAACCTGAAGCTGGCAGGTTTTTAGAGGCACATGGCTGTACGAACTACCATGAGAGAGTGGCCTGGAAACTCCATTGCATGAATAAGAAAAACCACCTTTAATCATTTGCAAAGCTAAAGCATCAAAATTATCACCAGTTGCTTTATAAAACAGGGTATAAGCTGAAGAAAGGGCATGTGGAAAGGCTATCATAAGAACGTCAGCCCAATAAAATACTCTCTGCGGCTGCCGTAGCAGCAGACCGATCATGGGCACATCTGCACATGGCCCAGAGGCCCAACCCACCCCAAATGGTCCAAAATAAGCCTCCCAGGGTGACCCAGCAGTCTTGGAGCAAAGGCTTTTCAGTCTTCATCCTTTTGAGAGGTTTACATTTCCCAACAGTTTTCATACTTTTTTTTTTTTCATTAATGCAACAATTACGACGTAGCATCGCCAGAGCATTCAATGTCAAGACAGAACATGAAGGAAGAGAGTACAAAAAACAAAATGGTGACAAGTTTTCTTTTATATTTGTATGCTTATTTTTAACTCCTGTTTCCTTATACCATCTCATGGCTTACTGGCTAAACTAGAGCTTACTCTGAAAATGGGAATTCAGGAGTCATGTCACATACCTTCCTCCTGAGCTTCTTTAGGTGGGAAGAGCCACAGGACAGGATGCAAAGAAACATTAGGAGAAACACATTATTACACAGGACAATATTACACAAGCTGAAAACTCTGTTAAGCCAGAGGGAAAAGTTTTATCCCAGGTAAAGGATGCACTAATGGCCAGGAGGGGAAGGAATTTGAGGCATGTGTGGTTGAAAAAACTGCACCATGTAAACGAGAGGGGAGGGGGAAAATCTAACAATAAGCTCAAATAATATATGCCAAAATATCCCTCTAAACCCAGCTTTATAGGAACAATCTCCTGCCATCACTCAGATGGGCTTTATGGCGAGCTTGGCACATGGCAGGAGGGGCTGGGTTACCACCAAGCCAACATCTGCTGGAGACCTTGCACCCAGACCGTTCCCATGGGTCAGTCTGTGGCAGAGCCAGTCCCAGGGGAGAGGTGGAAAGCAAAGACAACAGAAGAGCTAAGACAAAGTAACTGGGTCTTGCTCCTCTCGAGCCACCTTTGAATCTCCCCCCACCGCCAAGGAGACGGCGGGGAGCAATTAAAGGGTGTGTGAATGCAACAGGAGGTCCAAGAAAACACAGCAGGTATGAAATAGAGAAAGAGAGGAGCAGATGAAATGGAGACAGGCGACCAAAGCACGCACAGGTACAAGAAATGTAAAACCTTCAGGACATGGATGCTGTAAAAACCCTGCAAACTGCTCAGAGTGGGTCTCCCACAGCGTCATGAACAGGTTTACCCTTGTTTTGAATGTGCCCATAGTACAAAGCTTTGCAAATATGGAACCAACACACCCTTTGGCTCCTCCTACCCGGAGCACGACATCCCAAACCTCTTGAGTGCAAAGGGTGGGTTTCTGTTCCATCCCCTCTTCTGCCCTGCCTGTCACACTTTGCAAAGGCTGCGTGCAAGGCAGGGAGCCTGCTGGGGTTACTTGCCAACATCTACATAGATATAATTAATAAGATCTGCATTCTGCAGAATTATTATTCATATTATATATAATATTATATATTATAGTCTATAAACTTATAATATATACAATATACTATATATAATATTACATATTATAGAATATGCACTGTGTAAGATATGGCTACACACATACCTTACCACAGATGGATTTTGACTACAAAATCCATCTGACCCTTATCTGCCAAGCTGCGTAGGAGAAACCAGTTGACATCCGATAGAAGGCTTTATAGCCAGACCCCAGTTATTCCACAGCGGGTGTCACAAACACCCGCGGCTAAAAATCATCCTCAGAGCCTGCTGTGGCTTGGACAAGGGGATGGTATCCGCATTTCCCCTATTGCTCCCTCAATAGGGGAATATTGCTCCGCTCCCTGAAACCGGAGCGGAGGTGTCTGCACAGATGGGCGAGGATATGGGGCACCCTTGGTGCAAGGTGTGCAAGGGACGAGAAAAGCCCTCTGCCTGCAGATCCTCTGTCCCAGCATCCTTCTCTTGCCTCTTGTTTTCTTCTACCACCTTGCAAAATCGAGGCGCGCATCGGCACCGAGCCCTGCTGTAAAAAAAGGGGCTTGAGAAGCTGTTTCACATACCTTCCTCTTGAACCTCTTCTGCAGGTGGGAAAACAGCAGCAAAGGGAATGAGAGGAGAAAATTAAAACAAGAAATATCTCATTGGAACATTCTTGAGGTTTGCCGAGCTACCAGGCCATTATGGGTACGAATACACAATGATGGAATTACAGGGTGAGGGAGAATTAAAATTAACATTTTTATGGGCATATTATGGGGTTATAAATGTTACTGAAATATGGGAATGTGACCACAAATGAAAACCACATTTAAAAAGGCATCCAATATTTTATTCCCTATTAGAGCTGGCTGAAATTTCCTAAAACTGACTTTTGGTGAATTTTTAACCAAAAATCAAATTGCTGTATTTCTTTTATTTTAAATCTTTTTCTTGAATGGTGAAACTTTTTCACTAACATTTATCAATTTTTTAAATTTCAAAGAAATTCATTCCTGAATTTCAGCAGATGGATATAAACTTTGCAGGGTGTCTTGCTCCCTTTTAAAAATTCTAAACTTTTGGAGAGAAAGGAAGTGACTTGACACCATTGTCACCAAAAAAAGGCAAGCAGTTCAATAAAACTGGTAGGCCAAAACAAATATATATATATTTATTTCCATATACATATATGTATATACATATACATGCACACATATATATGTAAAAATTACATATGTGTGTGTATATTATATATATTATATTGGTTTAGATATATGCATGTATTTTTATATATAAATGTATATATATAATTGTTTTGGTTTGAGTTTTTAAACAAAAAACAGGCCAAATTTCCTACCAGCTCAATAAGTGACATCAATGTCCATCATTGCATTGATGTCTGTGGCTCAGGACTGACTCCCGGCCACTAGGTGTGAACCGTTTGCTCTGAATTTCTTCACACACATTCTTCCTCCACAGTGAGAGAGAAAGAAAGCAGAAGCCATGTCACATACCTTCTTCCTGAGCTTCAGGTGGCAAGTGTCATGGGACAAGGAGTAACAGCAAGCAGGAAAATGAAAACAGAAAACTGTTAGAAACTTGTATTGGGGTGAGCTCAGGCGGTTAGAAAGTGATGGAGAGAAGTTACATGGAAAGGAAATGGATGACTTTGGAAGATAACACAAAAGTCAAGCAAAAGTGGAGAGCAAGAAGATACACCTCAGTGGAGATGGTCATGCAGATTAAAAAAATGGTAAGTCACCTGCCTATTAATTTCATACTAATCATAAATTCTTGAAACCCAAAAGGAGACAGTTAGGGTAGGAAGGAGAAAGGCAAGAAGAAATGCTTCTCCTTTTAGGAAGGCTTGTCTGTATGAGCAACACCCTTTGCTTACTCTTTGGACATTTGACAAGCTATGAAGGATGGAGCATGAATAACACCTTCACCTCCCTGGCTCTGTGCCTCTGAACATGACTATAGACACGATGCTGACTGAAGGCACCTGCACAACTGACCTGGCATCTCTGGGGTTTTTTTCGGAGCCCCTGATCCCCTCGGAAGTAATGCTGGGTGAATTAGAGACATAAGGGCACCTCAGGGTAGGAACTACTCTGAGCACGGCCACGGTCTCACCTCTGTTCCCACCACCACTGATGGGAATTAGCCAGTTGCAGCAATCTGGGGGAATCCATGGCCAAAAAAAACCCTGCTGTGTATAAAATCCCTAAGGTGGACATTTCTGCACTGGGGCAAGTCTCTGTCTCAGAACTGGTCTCATACCTTCCACGTACAAATATTCCACCTCCCAGTAAAGCGTTTCACTCTTGACCCCTTAGAAGATATCCTGGACACTAAGGGCAGATCCTGGGAGAACGCCCAGAGTTTGACCCTTGCCTCTGTCCCTGACACCTTGGGAAAATGGAGGTTGACAACCAGCAGCTACGCTTGCCTGAACTGAAGCCAACGTGTCAAAAGTATCCAGCAAAGATGCTGATACATCTTCAAAATCTTCCTCTTCCTTGCTCCCTACAAACGCTGAAACAATTCAGGTGAGAAAAGCTTTTCATGCTCCATCTTTCCACATTTGCACTCTGTCTCTCGCAGCTTGTCAAATCACTTTTTGCCAGCTAAAAGTGTGTTTAAAACTTCATCTTTGCCAGTCATTTCTCTGCCTCGCCTTTTCCATCCTCAGTAGTGCCTTCTCGGGTGCTCCTCAGGAGCTGGGCAACCTGCTCTTCTGTTCAGTTTCAAAGTTTAAACTCCATACATGGACATTGCCAAAATGAGAATAACAGGATTTCACCAATGAAACGTTGTGTGGGCTCTGTGCCAGTCCCTGCTCTAAAACACACTGAGTTTACGGACAGGTTAGCTCCCAGCTTTATAACCCCTATGGCTCAGATACTGCGATTCACCATAACATGAAGGCTCGGCACATCACGGCCCCAACTTGGCCAGTTATGGTTTCCAACTGATTTACCGATCAAGTGCTTCAGATCACCTTTTAGCGGCAAGCGCCAAAGAGAAGGGTGAAATACAGACAAGGAAAAAGCAGGACCAAGAATCAAAGAAAGATAAATTACATTCCATGGTTTTTTGTTACCTTCTTCTTCGTATTCCTCTGCATTGAAATAGGGGAGGGGAAAAAAAAGCAGACAAATCAACCATCAGCCTTGACGCACTGGTAGGACATTACCCACGGCAGAGCCCTTTCCGCTCACAGGGATGCCGGGCAATATGGCCTCTGAGAGGCTGCTTCCAAATCAGTAAGTAAAATAGCAAATAAAATGACTTTGAGGGGGAAAAAAAGGAGGTATAAAAGGGGAGGAAGGCAATATTTTACTGAATTTTTTCTCGGGCACTGGGAACTCAGGCATACACACACGTTAGAAGGAAAGAGGTGGCAGAGAGGGCCTCCGAGTATAAGAAAAAATAGCAAAGAAAACAAACTTGTACATTTCTATGTATATTGCTTGTATATATTGTTGGTTTCTATGTTTTAAAACAGAAAAAAATTATATATACCAAAGCCGCAAAATAAATTGCCAGCAGATGGCAGTGCCCCTACAAAAACCAGCAGGGTCCCCCACAACCAGGGCGTCAGTTCGGGGCTACAAGCAGTGTAAAATCACCAGAAGCTGGTGACAGTCAGACAAACAGACACACAAAAAATAGTGACCTCAGATTTGTCTAACCGTACCAGCACTTCCTGTTAAAATGGCAGCAGTGGGCAGGAGGGAGAAGATGGACACAGCCAGCAAATGCTGCAGGCTTGCATGGAGGCACATTAGAGACAGATTTAAGACTTACCCTCTCCTTGCTCCCTGCAAGAGAGGAAAAAAGGTTATTGAAACTAGATAAATATTCCTTCCACTCTATATTATCACCAAGCTTTAAACCGTATACTGAAGCAAACCAATGCACTGTTGTTTCAAGTCTGTTGTTTCTTCTTTCCCCCGTCCTCCCTTTGCACTTCCAGGAGCCATTTAGTTTTAAGATCAGCAAAGTGATTGGGTTTGGGTTTTATTTTAAATAGCATTGCTCATTCTGGTGTGTGTGGATCCATAACCAGGAATAATGCTATTGCCACAGGGCTATAACATGATGCCTATACATAGCGCTGTGCAGGGGCTGATGAAGCTGGACCTCAGCCCCAGTGTGCCAGACAAGCCAGCCTGTAGCCAATGGCCCACACCAACCCCTGAACCTTCGGGCTGTCTAGTAAAAGTTTGAGATGAGTCAGATGCTGCTCAATGTTTATCCCGTGGCTGTAGCAACAACAGTCTTGCAGTCTGCTCCCATTCCTTGCCCCCACTTGCCAGCCTCTCCTGCTCTACCACCACCTTGCGTGAAACCCAAAGCCCAGAGCAGCCCTGGGGCCAAAACACAAACAAGGGATGTGTTAGTTAGAGATTGCATGAAAAAGGTGCCAAATTTCATCTCTGGAATTATTTTTTTTTTTAAGGTAGCCTGGACAAAATGGCATAGGTTGAGCTGAGGCTGCCTCGTAGCAGAGGGGGGGACTAAGTGACCACTGCAGGTCTGTCCATGACACCTCTGATTCCATGAATGCCCTAAATCTCCCCTCTGTACCTACTGATGCATAAATGTCAAATGACCCCACTGGGTTTGGTCATATTACTCGAGATTTGTTAAACCAGGGCAGAAAGTGGCTGCTCAGCTACACTCTATGTTTAATTCCCCCTCCTCCAGGAGTAGTGACATGGCCACTGAGGACAGGCTGAGCTGGGTGGAGATGTTTGAAGGGCAGGGAAGGTGTCAGGTGAACTTTGATGGACCCTTTGACAGCCAAAATCCTAGACACCCCTTCCCCAATGCCTGGGGAGGCTTTGGGCCATGCATGGAGTGGCACCCAGCCTCTCCTCCCCATGGGGATGCCCTCGCTCCACTGCCTGGAGCCAAGCTGAACAGATGAACGTGCAGGCAGCTTTCTCTCTACTTACACTTCCTCGGTATCAGACATGTTGGCAGTGAGTTTCTAGACAAAAGATGAAAAGAAGAAAGAAAAAAAAAAAAAAATGTGTTATTACCAGGAGTGCCTCCTAGAAAATGCCAAGGCAGGAGCAGATGGGTTGACATTTGAGGACAAAAAAAGCCAGGCACCTGCTTTCCCACACAGCAGCCAATCCCCCACCAACACTGCCATTTTGGGAACAGCACAGACCTTTGCTAGCCAGGTCAGAGGAGAAGGAGAGGGGAAGAGGAAAAGATCATCTGGAAAGACATGCCCGGTCAACCTGGCTTTAAGTTACAAAACTCCAAAGCTCAGGGAGACGGGTGTCCTCTCACACCCATCTGACATTTGCCTCGCTCCAGCAAGATCAGAGAAATTTTTCCTTCTTTTACTCTTCTGCAAGTGGGAAGGCTCCAGCTCCAAAGCATTAGTCAGAGCTAAAAAAAATAAAGTAACTGAAACTACCAGTATACCCAGAGATAACTACTTATTTGTCAGCACCCAAAAGTGCCTTAAGTAGTCTTGTCTGTCTTATACAGCTGATGAATGAATGAATGAACAATTATCTGCTTATTAGTTTAGGATGAGAACTGTCCAAATGCCTGGATAGGCAATTCCTGACGGTATAACCAGTTCTATTTATTACAGCCAGTCCTCACACCATGGCGCAGAAGTGAACCCATCCACGGTACTCTCGTGGCTTGCATTTCTGCACAGACCAAGTCAGGGCTGGGTACAGACCACTGCCTGTGGAAAACTGCAGCCAGGGAAGAGCCAGGGCTGGATATGGCCACTCGGCTGGTCTCTGCTGAACCCCAAATGTGTGTACCGAAGCCTCAGACAGAGTCAGAGGGAGCGATGCTGCTATTTGAGGAGCAACATGGCAATATCACACACTGCACCAGGTTTGGTGATGGCCTCGTTGTAACACTATGGCTCTCCTAAAAGCATCAGCTGCCCTGAGGCCAGGGGAAGACAGTGGGGAAGGGCCCCCAGAGCTTCCTCCAAATCCATGGTGGGTCTTAAATTAGAAAGCCAGGCTCCTCCTTGCTGGGAAACCCTAACCATGACTTTCATTACTTCATTACTCAGCTGATATATGTGAGACATCTTGAAGGAGCAGGTGGGCTGACTTAGGTTCAAAAGGAACAACTGCAGCTCAGCAGCTTTCTATTTCAGAGGAAGGCAGTAATCCCATAGACTCCAACCCTGCCCTATAAGGGATCCTCTCCACTCCCCAGCAATGACCCTGGGCACCATGCATTAACACCAACAGGATTTAAAAACCCCATGTTCTAAGCAGCGATAAACAGCCAGCATTTTTGATTCTAGTTTCTCATTTATCTTCTTTTGGAAATTCAGCATTGCCCTGGAAGCAGTCCCAGCAATGGCCGTGGTATGAGCTGAGTAGCCGTACAGGAGGGTGATCTACTGCTAGGACACATGAGATTTGGGTTCAGTGATCTCTTGGCTGCTTTTAACTTGGTAGCTGTGATTGACCATTGCTAAAGTGCAACAGCCATCTCAAGGAGTACTCTGGGGACTCTAACCCCACCAGGCAGGAGGAATCTTGGAGGAATTTTGTGTCTGGGAGGAATTCCAGCTCTTCAAATGGCTTTTCTGCTGCATCAGTTCCTGCTGCTTCTTCTGTTACTTGGATACTACAACACCTCTGGTTTCTCTCCCCTGGTCTTTTTTATCTAGATGATCAAATCTTCAGGATAAAGACTTCTACTTGCTATCTGCACAGTGGCTAGCAGTATAATAGGTTTGCAATCTCATTTCAGCCTCCAAAAATTATTCAAGCTGTCAGTAGTAACACTTGATGATATGTTTGTTTATGCAGCGGGACAGCAGAGCTTCTCCTGGCAAAAGCCCATAGAGGGAACCTGCCAGATGCCCAGCTGTTGGCTCCTTCCAAAATGCATTATCTCTAAAGACTCAGGGCAATGGCCAATCCTCCTACAGATTCTGCCTTTAATTTATAAACCCAGATTTCCTTCTTCCCAAAGTGGAGGGGAAAAAAAGAAGACTTTTAAAGGGCTTCGAGCTAAACTCTTCTTCCCTCTCACTCCAGTGGGAACAAGAATAATAATGCTTAATAATGGAGGAGAGATCAGCTCGAGCGCCCTGTGTATGCATACAGAGAGCAACGTCTGTTCAGTGTAGGACAGGCACGTAATGCAGCGCATGCTGTTCTTTCCAAGGCAAATGAAGTCAATGGGAGTCTTTGCAATCAGGCTTTCCATTAACAGCTATTGGAATGAGCTCATCTAGTCTCCAATTTAGCTCTAAGGACATCTTGCTGAGGGTTGTCACATTGGCTGTTCCCCTACACCCTTCCATATTTGTTAATCCAAGCGCTGCAAATGCGAATGGGATTTTACATGGCATCTGTCCGTGTGCTATAAACGCCGAGCAAGAATGCCAGCATCCCTGACACCATCAGGCCCCAACCCTGAGGGGGTTTCTGGGTCCCAGAAAAAATGAATTAATAACAAGTGCATTGGCAGACTCTGTGCAGAGATAAGCCAGATGCAGAAACCCCACAGAGTAGGGCAGGGGGGACAAAAAAATCCAGGGGGAGGTGGAGATTTCAGCCTTGAGAGGGCCAAACGTTCAGCCAAGCTTGGTCGCTTTGTCAAGAGGAGCTGGCATTTAAGGCTGTAGCTGACTGCCACTGCCCTGGCTGGAAAGCCAAAAAGGTCTCGCCTCAAGAAGTGAAGAACAAGGTGTCTGTCTGCTTAGAGGCATTCAAAAGCCATCTGGTCCCTCGAAGCCAGGGACAAAACACAGACCGTCATAGCAACAGCCACCCAAGACAAGAGAGGCTCTTTGATGCCCAGCACCATCCACATCGCTAGCTCTGTCATCAAAGCAGCCAACAAAACTAAACCATATTTACATCCAAAAGGCAATAAAGAAAGCAATCCACTAAGAGCAGTACTTTTTTGCCATAAGGATTAAGTTCACTGAAGGCAATGGAAAGTCTCCAGCTGGCTCAGGATTACCCCTTTGGTGGAAATTACTTTACACACAGCAAATGCAACCTAAGATTAAGGCTGTTAGCACCTTAAGGCAATAACTGGGTTTTGTTTGTACAGTGGCAGAAAAATGGGGTCTGGTCCTGACTGAGGTTTGTAATAAAGGATGTAATAAAATCAATTAGTTAATACTGCCCACCATTTGGAAGGAAATCAAAACACATAGGAAAGTTTCACCAGACCAAAAACTTCTTGCCTGCTCCCACCCCTTAAAGGTAAAAGGAAAGGTTATTTTCTGCATTTTGGTCAAGCTAAGCAGGTCACGGCTGGAAGGACAAATACCCCGATCCTCATTAGCCCCAGGTGGGCAGGAACGCCACGTCCCTTTTGGCCCCAAATGCTCCTGTCCTTGGCTGAAAGAGCAGAGCCAGCACATCCCAAGAAGCCTCTTAGCAGCTGAGAATGCACCCGGGAGGGGGAATGGGCTGCCTTGCACCTCCGGGCCATCCCTGGAAATAACCCACCTGTCAATCACCCCCTCCCAAGCCAGGCCATACAAGGAGGCAAGGTAGCAAGAGCCATACAGAAAGGGGGAAGGACAAGAGTGGCCATGCACGGGCAATGGGAGCTGGCAGGGACAGCCATCAAACGAGGACTAGGGGTATGATCCACCAAGCACCACATGGCCACGCTGCCCCAGCAGGAACCTCTACAAACCCAATGCATCTATTTTTTTTAATATACATATATGTATATATTTTAAAATATCTGTGTTATATATAACTACTAAATATATACATAAACTTTTCTATATAAAAAGTATATACATATATTTTTTAAAAATATGTATGTATTTTTTATATATGTATATAAAAAGTACATACATATACTTTTTAAAATCTGTATTTCTTCCATCCCTCTGCCTCTTCCCTTTGTTTCTGAACTGCTCGGTAACTTCCAGCAGAAAGTGTTTCCCTCCCCGGGGGGCTGGAGAGTGAAGCGCCCAAGGCAGCGCTGCTGCTGAAACAGGGTAGCAGGACCCAAGCACTGCTGCAGGTTCCACTGACACAAAGCAAAATCCCCATTCCCTGCCCCAAAACGTGCCCTTTATCCTTATCTTCGGGGTGATGCGACCTGTCACATCCCTGCATGGGGGGTTGCTAGCAACAACAAAACTGAGCGAGGACTAAAAGATAACACGGTTAGCTTATAGCCCCTGCCTTTCCCCCCGGTCTTGCGCCCACAAGGGACAGCTGACTGCCCAGGCAATCGCCTATGGCCTCGCTGGAGGTCCCCCACGCCAGCAGCATGGCTCCCACCCACCCAAATTGCTGGCATCAAAGCCACCTGTGCTGGTGACACTCCTGCCTTTGTAGGAGCCCCCAAACCGAGGAGCTGTGCCCCGTGGGGCAGCTGCAGGCTGGGCAGAGATATGCCCCACACACATGGAGGGATTCACCCACAGTACATACAGGGAGCATCCCGTCACCACTCTGAATGTAACCCCCCCGTCCTGCCCCGCTGTGCGCACAGGGGGATTCTCTCCCAATTTTATTCTTTTTTGTGGAAGGAGGCAGTTTTCCACGACCACATTTGTGAGTCTCAGGTCTCCCTCTAGCCCCACACCCCGCAGCCCTCCTCTCCTGCCGACAGCTCCCTGATCATCCTGCCCTTGATCCGTCCCGCCTCAGACATTTGGAATTTGGAAAATTCCATTTGGAATTTTCCCAAATTCCCTGAGATGCCACTTCATTCCTAGCCCTGGACCTTGGTTTTGTAAAGGTCTTTTCTCCCACCACTAATCCTTGAGACTTCAGAGCACCCAAATCTCTGAGAGTGGCACAAGCCTCACACTATACCCAACAAAAGCCAGGAAGGAAAAGTGCCTTTTCCTTAGGATCCTGAATCTAGTGGACCCTAACCCTCTCCTGATGGGTCTCTCTATTCAAACAAAGGCTCAGCCCCTCTGTGGATTTACCCCCCCGGCAGCATCCCTCGCCAGGGCTCCTGCTTACCTGGGAGGAGTGAAGAGAAGCAGTGAGCTCCCTGCTGAAGGGGACGGGCAGGCTGGGATCTGCGAGCGTCCCAAGGTGATGCAGCTGTCAACTTATAGTGACATTTGATCATCTGGAGGAGCCGATTGGCCCCAGACCCCCTGTGCGGGGTAAGGAAGGGAAGGGAGCAGGGATGGAGCGGGGGGGTGGGGAGGGGGGAGTAAGGGAAGGGGAAAAAAAAGGTCATACCATGTATAGGAGCAGCTGGAGGAATTGCACAGATGATGCTAAGATGGGTGGGACATGTTTGGAGGAAAAAAAAAACCACCAGGGCTTATGTTTCTATATTTACAACCCCACCAGGCAGGCAGAGCTTAAAGAGGGGTATCTGAGGCAAAGGCACCTCAGAAACAAATTGTGGGGCCCCCGCAGCTCCGTGATGCATGGTCACTGCTTAAAACCTGGTCATGGCACCCTGGCTCTTGCAATCTCAACACAGCAGCAGCCTCTTCTCTCCCGACCAGGCAGGACCCCCTCCTTCCCTGCTGCCCCTCAACATGCAAATAGCTTCGGTCGCTCTGCAGGGGCCCTTCGGTTGCCCTGCAGAGGGCTTGGGGACCTTCTGCCGTCCAACGCTCCTTGAAACGAGCGGTCATGGGGCATGTGAGAAGTCAGAAGCATGTAGCACACACCTCGCGCGTGTGTCCGTGTGTGGGTGGTGCGTGCCACGCACCCACCTCTCGCTGAGACTACCAGGGCTCTGCCCCCGCATCAGAGCTTGAGGAGACCTGGATCAAAAAGCAAGAAAGAGGGAATGCAGCAAGAGAGCTTGTCTGACCTCAAGCCACGCTTCTTAGCATGACATAAAAGCATTATTTAAGTACAGACATCTTAGAGAGGGCAAACCCCAGATGGCTGGACCCCACCTAGGATCCTCTAGGTGCCCGGAGGGGTTTTGCTGCCCGAGCACCCTCCGCAGTTGCACGGCTGTGCCGGCAGAGGATTGCAGTGCCCTGGACAACCCTCTGGCTCACGGTTTCCATTTTCACTAAACCTCACAGGCTGCGGCTCCCCATCCCCTCCCTCCCTTGGCAGGGCTCCCCGGCGGTGCAGAGCATGCCCTCCGGTGTGCCTGGCAGCTCCAGCACCCCCTTTCTCACAGCCTGTAGGAGCAGAGAAAACCTTTAGGAGCTGCAAGGGCAGGCGGTATTTTTGGCCCGGGTCACAGATCGATTCCTGCCCACTCTTTCCCTGCCACTTGCAGGAAAGGGTCCCCAACCGAGGATGTAGAGACAAGCTTTTAAAGCCGTGGAGCAGGAGCACAGCGCTGCAGCCTCCCCTTCACCAGGTAACATGCACGAGCCAAAATCCCCTCTCCAGCTTGTATTCTCCGGCTGTCCGGCAGCTTATCCCCTCGCCTCCCTCCCGCAACCCAGCTCGAGCCAATGCTTTTGTAACTTGTCAGGTGGGAGGGGGACAGTGCATCCGTCCTCAGCGCCCTGGGTGCGGCCAGGAGGAATTTCGCGGGTGGGGGAGCTGGGGTGGGCACCCCGTGCTGCCGAGGAGAGCGGCACCTGCATGGGGATGTGCAGCCAGACCAGGTATTGTGGCCTCTGTTCCCCCATCCCAGCCCCGCCAAAAGCACTAACGCAGAAAAATAGCCTTCACACTGCATTTTCAGTGCCATCAAGCATTTTTGCCACCTTCCACTGGCTCATTTTCCTTGGGCACTGCACCAGCTGGGCACATCTCCAAGAAATACTGTATTTGACCAAACTGGCAGCAGAGCGGGGATGGGTGGGAGGGGAGTCCCCCAGCTCTTTCTCCTTTTACATTTGCCATGGACCCAGTTTGTCAATGGTATTCACCAGCCTCCTTCACCTGCCTGCTGGTTATAGTCAGTCCCTGCTGCTGACAGGGCACCGAGACTTAGGTCTCCCACAGATCAATCAAGTTTAAAATGAAATGTGTGTGTGCAAGTGCGTGTTCAGCCTGGGCAGTTCTCAGCAGATGGGAGGCTGAACACTCCGGTGGTCCCGTCTGGCCTGTTTGCTCCCAGTCAGTCGGCAGGAGCAGCATGAGCATCTTTGCGGGGTTGCACAGCCTCTGCTGGAGCTTGTGCGCCAGCGGCTGGGAAGCGCTCCATATCACTCAAATTCCCCTCTAAGCATCTTGATAAATGGAATGTAATGCAGGCTACGGGAGGGACAGGTAACCAGATGTTTCAACCTGCTGCAGCTCTATTTCAAATAGATGAGATGCAAACGTTGCTCCCTGTAGCATCCCCTTAGTTCCTGTATACACGTGTCTGCGCTCAGCTCAGTTCCTGATCTGGACACGTCGCGCAACTGCTCCAAACAATGTCTGCCTTCACATTATACACCATGTCCATGCTCCATCTTCCCCATCACCACCCCCTGCAAGCACGGCCCATCTGCTTAGCACTGTCCCAAAGGATGTCTATGCATCCTACGGCCTGCCTCTGTCAGAGCACTCGTGTCCATGCATCTTGTCTCCAGTTCCAGCACGATCTGGTTCCCTCTTCCCACAGGACCAAGGGGATCTGCTCCGTCCCTCTGGAAGAGGGCTGATCTGATATACACATCCTCTGTTCTGCTATCATCTGGTTCACAAATAAGCCTCATTCCCCACAGGCCATTTTATGTTTGCCCTTTCTTCCCTTTGTGGGTGTCTCTATCTGCTTTGGCACGTGATCCTCTCAAATATTTGTTTTCAGGCCTTAGCCGCACACCCTATGCTTTAAATACATACCCTACATCTAGTCCTTATGTCACCACTTGATGCCATCATGCACCAATTTCATTCACAGCCTGCGACATTTTCATCATTAGCTTTGCTTCTCTTTACTGTAGCTCATCCTGCTCTAGGATATATATTTCGTGCTGTCTTGACATCATCTCTTCTCCCTGCATCAGCAGCAAGGTGTACTTGGACTTGCCTTTGAGCTGCTGCAGCGCAGCCTCACCAGCCTAGAGAGCAAGCAAACCACCACCAACTACCTCCTGCTCGCTACTGATCACACAGAACAGATGAGAGAGAGACGATCCCAGCTGTGGCCGCATTTCTTCCAAAAGCTATCAGGTTTTGTTAGGCGAGGGTGCACATTGGCTGCTGCAATTCTCCAACCTTTCCAGCTCTTCTCCAGCCTGCCTTTGGAGAAGCCCCTCTCACTGGCTGCCAGGTTAGAGGACAGCACCAAGGCCAAAGAGAGCGTGCATGCAGGTCACAGACGTGAACCAGGCTCCCAAACTGCATAAAGCCCCTCCACCTGCTGACCTCAAGCCAGCGCCTGGCATGCTTTTACAGTGACAGCATCTCCCCCTGGGAGAGGATACAGCAAACCAGCCTTCCTCCTTGAACAGGAAGTAGAGGCTGGGGCAGAGATGTAGAGAAGTTTCCACTAGGCACCCTAACCCAATATTGCATTTCTTTTCGGTAGGTAGGAGCACCCAGACTGGTTATTTGAGATGGGCCACAGGAATATGCGGCATAGCAGGGCCACTTGTAGGGGAGCTGTAATTAGCCCTTCTCATCTTTTCTGGCTGTTGGCTGACCTATTGCAGCAGCCAGTGCGCTCGGCAGGGGATGCCTTTAAATACAGTGCTCACACATTAGCCCTGATAATTTTACAAATTGCCTAAAAGATGGGCACTTTGGCCAAATGCTTGTCTCTGTTTTTTATACCCTCACCGCCCCCCCTTGCTCATTGCACACCAGTCAGTGGGCAGCATTTCAAGGATCACTGCCTCCTACAGCTGGATGGTGCCCAGCCAGCGAGCTAAAAAGTGCTATAAGAGTGCATCTAAAAACCTCTACAGCTCTGAAAGTCTGAAATCCTACTTGCAGCTTCACGTTCATTAAAGACTACAGAGTACATAAATAAACTCAGCTACATCCTTCCCGTAAAACAGGTGCTCTTTCACAAACCAGGAGAGATGTAACTCCAGAGAAGATAAAATACCCATCCCTTATTGAGCAACTACTGACCAAGACTGAGCAAACTGATCTAATACCGAAGTGGATCCTGCTTTGGCACACAAGTTGGGCCAGAGGACCTCCCGAGGTCCTTCTTCACCCAAACTTGCCCATGACTCTGCACTTACACCTTCGAGACAGAGATACAGAGGAACTTCCACTAACGTTGTCTTTCATTCGAAAATGGTTATCCAAAGTGAAATTATTTGCCAGGAAAATGTGTTTTACTTGAGTTTTCCATCATTCACAGCCTGAATGTTTCTTCTTTTCCACCCCGCTCCCCAAGTCATATTTGAACGCTTTCAAAACAACATCTTTTGATTTTTTTGCATGATACAGCTATTCTGGCTTTGGTGTGTTTGTCCACTTATACAGACATCAGCACTGAAACACCTGAAGTTATCTATGAAAGCATGTGGATTAAGCTGACTGGGAAAGGGTGGAGATGTGCTTTTCTGATTTGTGACACTTTCAATTATAAACCTTTTATCATGATTAAGGGCAGGCAGGAAATGGGAATCACAAAAGGCACTTAGGAAAGAAAACTAAATTCTTATCCAATTCCCCCCCACCCCCCCTTATACTCTTTATCCCGCTCCAGAGGAAGGGTTTCTGCAGTGGGTTTTAATCAGCAGTTCAAGGTTAGAGTAGATGCCCTGCATTCACCGTAACACTCTTTCCAATTTAACTGAAGTGGTTGCCAATAAAAAAAAGCAGATCAGGTACTGACTAAGTAAGTATGCTCAGAGAAAGGACAGAATATATATATATAATTAATTATTTTCTGTTCCTGGGTAAAATCCAATGACCTGTTTTATGCAGCTGGTCAAGCTGAGATCAGAATAGCCTTAAACTTTAAAATCAGCTCCTCTATTTAAGTATCAGCAGACTGCTGCCATTTTACAGGCGATGATGGGATCCCAAGGAATCTGAAATACAACTCAAATGGGCCAAGCAAAGACCAGGCTTCCTCCCCGGCTCCTCTAATAGCCCTGGCTTGGCATTTGGGCTCGGGATCTCAGTCCCTCCCCCAGGTAGAAGAGACCTGGTGCAGTGCTTGCCATGCACAGCGATGCAGCTCTTGCAGCAGCTGCCGCTCAGATACAGGGGAGAGCAAGTATTCACCAGGCTGGGGGTTCACCTACCTGAATCCTGGAGGGTGGCTGGGGAACCTCAAGGTACCAACACCTTCTCCTGATGGGGCTCCATGACATCTCAGAGGTTCAGAGGCATAAAAAGGAGAGAAAGGGCAACAAACAACCTTTCTCATATTACCTAATTACTTTATTACCAAATTACCTGTGTATGACTCCATCTGCCTTCCTGATACTGCTCTTCTCCTTGCATCTGGAGGCAGGGAATCAATCAACACCTCCATGGAGGACTCACCCCTTCTGTGAAATTCAGTCAGTAGGAGAATCTGCCCCATCTTATCCCCTCTTAGCCTGTAAAAGCAGAAAATCTACATGTTTGCATAAGAAATAGGGAGGGATTTGAACACCTACTTCAGCATCAGATGCAAACAAAAACCAGCCTTGTGCGTTGTTCATATGGTGTGTGCTGCAAATACACTCACTAGGCTGGTGGGGTTTTGGTGGTGACAGTGGCAGAGCAGGGTACATGTCATTGGGCATTTTTAAATTTGGTTGAAATTTTCATATTTATAATGGCTTTTTTTCTAAGTTTCCAGTTGGTTTGGCTCTGGTTGTTATTTTCTGGGTTTTTTCCCAGCAACATGTTCAGTGTTAGAGACACACAAAGTCACTAGCATTCCTAAAACACAATGGAAGTTCTCAGTTGTTAAAATCTTCAGTCAAAGAGGAATTAATTGCATTAGGGTATCTGCATGAAGGATTGAGCAGTTTCCCTGCAATCCTTCCACAGGTCACCGCAGCTCTAAGGAGCAGCGTGTCCTGCAGAGCCAAGTGTGATCTCATCAGTCACCAGGGAGACAGAGAGGGAGAAAGCAAACAGAAAGCTCACCTCCAGCACCAACCCAAAGATGCATCTGCATCCCTTCCATGAGAACCAGCCTCACCAGACAGACCACAGGAATGATGGATGCGGGAAATGCTTTTGATCCATGACAGAGTGACTCAAAGTCAGATTAGAGAAATGTTACTGCACAGGGTCAATGAGCAACAAGGCTTAGCAGGGATCTGATACTGGAGAAGAAGCAATAATTTGCCTTCAGAGTTGACTTTCTGGCGTAGCTCACCAGCATTCCAACAGCCAGATGGAACAGACCGGGCTTAAGCCAGGTGTAAAGCTGCTTTGGAGACCTCCAGAGAAGCCGCTCTTGCATACCCCCATCTCCCCGTGAGCAGGTTTAACCTCCCAGCTGCCTTGGCACTCGCACTAAAAGGCTCCTGAAAGGCTGTGAAAAAACAAAGCCCAAACTGAGGTGACAAGTGGAAAAGGGATGAAATGCCCAGGGGCCAGGAGGTGGTCAGTAACCGCAAGGCTTTTGGGCAGCTCACACGTGTGGCCAGGGCAAAGGTGGGTATTCGTGCCATTCTTACCAGCTCACTTTATCAGTCTCTGCCCTGATCAAACTGCAGGCGAACCCTAACCAAAATTCACCAAACCTACCAACTCCAAATCCCCTCTGCTCCCGGCACAGCACATTCCGCCCTTGCACAGTCCGCATACGGCACATCCCTCGCCAGGAACAAGCAGGGACACAGACAGAATTTGCACTCTTCCTCTCTGGGGACGGTAGCAATCAAAGCACAGCTCCAAATTTGCATTTTGCAACCCTGACTTTCGCATAAACCTGACCGGCAAACTTGAAAAGCCTCCAACTGGTTTCATTGCCTGGAGGTACTCTGCTAGAGTATCTGTCCTGGCAACATCACCACCATCTGCCCTTCACCTCTCCAGTACTTTAGATGCCAAACTTTGCAGGGCCAAAGCTGGGAGCAGGCAATGGTGTTACTCGATAACCCTTCTTCATGCTAATTTTAGTTGATGGAACTTTTCATGCTTTCAAAAAGGAATCACTTTATTTATTTTTGAGAAACCTCCTGTACTTATTTGCCACTGTAAATATTCTTTTCCATCTGATGTTTTGAATTTACCTACAGGGCTCTTAACACAGCAAGAAAACAGCACCCAAAATGATCTCAAAGGAACGATGACCTCTTAATTTTGTAAACCAAACCAAATAACGTGATGTACCCAACATGCAAGTGATTGCAGATGGAAACAAATTGCACATCAGTAAGTACTGAATTTAATCTTTCTTCAGTTAATATTGATTCCTGATTCTTGTGGTAGCCTGTTGCTCCATCGCTCAGCTATTTGCTTTGGAGATGCGCTTGCTCCATCTGCTTTAGACATCTAAGACACAATCTCTCTGGGATTCTGAAGATCCTGCTTGGACACCCTAGATCTAGGCTAGCTGTCGCTCTGAAGATAAGGGGTCAGGCTGGACAACTCGAGACATAGCCAGAGGCTCATCCTCAAGCTATTCAGACCTAAATGGAGAGACAGAGAGGGAGGAAGAAGCCCAAGCAGCAGGATGGGAGCCAGGACCAGTGCCTGGAGCTGTTGTTTCAGGCTGTCCCCAGAGGAGGTGAGCAAGGCAGGAGACCAGCCAAGGTGCTCAGGGCAGCCACCCAGTCTCTCCATGACCTTGGGGAAGGACTACCTAGTCAACCGAACACCGTGCTGCTTTCATCCTTTAAAATGCTTGCTCATATAAATTCCAAAGATATTTTCCCCTCACTTTGCTTCAACCTCCCCCCTGTTCTTCCCATCACCCTAAAAAGCCCCAAGTCCGTGACACCTCTATTTATTTGAAGGATGAACAGTGCATGTCTTTAGCATTGACAAACCACTATTACTTAGAGTTATTGTGAAGAGATTAAGCACCTTTCTGAAATTTGTGATCTAAATCAAATTGTTCCACTGCAACCAAAACCCTCAGGGGACCCAATGCAAAATCACAGGAAAATCACTTGCAGTCTGTCTCATTATCAGGATCGTCGTAACAGGTCCATCATTTCTGAAGCAAATGTTATCTCCAATTGCACTTCTTGTCACTGTCAGATCTATTCTTTACCAATTTTAAAAAATATATACATCACGCAGCATTAGCAAAAGTGTGTTGAGCTGGCACGAGTTACCAATAGACCAACCTCAGAGCCTTGTTCAGTAGCATATCAGCTGCCACCTCATTATTTATAGCCACCCCGCTCTTTGAGCTTGTTTATTTTCCTTCCCTAAGGTGGCGGTGTCGGCAGGGGAAGCTCTGACATTCAGGCCCAGGTGTCTCTGACACTGACCTTTCCTTCAAAGAGCAGACGCTGCAGACGCATTTCAAGGAAGAAAGTCATTTGGAAACTTTAGACCCTCCTGTCCACCTCCTCACTGGAGGTCCAGCACAGAGCTGCAAGCAAGGGTTGAGCAGATCTGTTAATTGGCCAGCTCATGTACATAAGGATGGTCATAAAAAATGAGCCTGTAATTATTTTATACCTGGAAAGAGAAGCAGATGAAGTCTAGCCCCCAGTCTCGAGGCAGAGCACGTACTATATAAAGGCACAACATTCAAAACAGACTTGAGTTTTCCATCAGCTAAGTTTTCCCCAAGTTTAAATAATGCTGCTTATGGTTCCCTGCAGGAAATAGGCAGTACAAGTTTTTCAGTCCCATCTCACATACATTCTTGTAGAATCATCTGTTAAAGCTTGTTGGAAAAAAAAAAAGCAGCTCTAAAACCTGCTAGGGAAAAGACAAACAGCCTGTTTCAGTATTACTGTAGCCCCCAAAGACTCATTTAATAGTGGATGCTGTACAAAAGGATGTTCCCATTCTGCATTATCTAAAAATACAGGACAGGGAAAGAAGGAATTGGAGAGAAGCAACACCCTGAAGCGTGCCTCAAGGTCGGAGTGTTCAGAGCCTACAGTGGGGCTCAAGCCCCTCTCTTTGGGCACTGTTGACCTACTGAGGGGATGGTAATTTGGGATAACATGGCAGCACAGGGAACAGAGGCAGCCAAGAGATACAGGGACCAGGAAAGCATTGCTTTTCATTTTAGCAAGAGATGAGCAGAAGCACTTTCTAGGGGTCTTTCACTATTCTGGCAACCCCACTGCCTCCCCATGCACACCATGTTCATTTAATTGAGGAAGAAGTTCCCCTGGCAGATACAGGTACCTCATAAAGAGCTACACCCATCTGCTCCAAGCCAGCTCCTTCCCTGGTTCCTCACCAGCACCAGAGTGCTCTGGTTTCCCCAGAGCATTTCCACAAAACCCATTCCCTTCTCTGCTGCAGGCAAAATCTGAATTATGTCAGTTGTTTCTGCTGAAACCACATCTAGGTCCACATGGGCTTTAAGTGAGGAAAAATATGCCCTGCAAAATTAACCCTCTTTAGAGAAAAAAATCTCACACAAGCAGCCTTTGGGACCTTTTCTGTGCTTTCCAAGCTGGCAGGCCACAGCAACAGGAGAGGTTTCTGGCCATCCTTTCCATCCTTTCCACCAGCCAACTGCAGAACAGAGTTGAAACAAATTGGTGAGGCCAGTTTGCACGTATGCAAGGGCCCAAGAACACCACTTTCACATCCTGCCAGCACATCTCTAGATACTCCATTGCTACTGCTCTGGCCTCACTTGAAAATCACACCACTGCAGAGGAAGAAGGGGCCAGATGGTGTCTGTGCTCCCCACTGCTCTCTGAGGAACACAGCCTCCCTCCATTCCTATCTCCAGGAGGAACTGAAGCAGAGGATGGGGGTACCAACAAGCTGAAAGCTGACAGCAAGAAGTGATATTTGAAAACATTCCCGTTCCTAACACTTTAGGAAAGCATAGGTAAGGATAGCACAATCTGTTTGTGCTCTCTGCACCATGGAAGAGTTATTACTTGGAAGATCACCTCCATAAAAAGGTTTTTCATTAGATGGTTCCAGATAGCGTACTCCATGCATGAGAGAAATGGGTTCCTGTACAGACAGCTACAGTGACCTCATCGCAGCTGTATAAGCAGGCTGTAGAGGATTTTTTTTTTTTAATATAGCTGACATTTCCAGTGATTTCAGTAGAAGCCTGTGACGCTGCTCCGGTGTATTAGTTGGAGAGCTAAGCTCTCTGCTTGTCCTAGCCAATCGCTCCCTAGGAAGTCTTCTGCATGCTGCTCCATCTCTCACCCAAACACTGCTTATTCCCATTTTACAGTCAATTACCCTCAATAACAATGAAGGATGAAGCAAGATGACAAGGATCTCCTAAATACAGCAGGCACATGAAAAGGCCCTTTCCTGCATCCAGCAAGCTCCTTTTCTTCTTGTCACTCAGCCCGATGTTTCTTCTCCTCCACTTTCCGCTCAAGCAGAGAGCTGCAAGGTCTTGGAAGACAGCTTTGCTGCAGGAACTCCTACATCAACAAAATCCTCAGAGTTGCCACCATTACAACATCTTTCTCAAATTTTATTAAATGCTTACCAAAAAAAATAATCCAGGACACACAGTAAATATAAGCAGAAAGCAAACTGATGCAGGAAGAGAGAGAAATTGCCCTCACTCCAGGAGAGCAGAAACAAGTTGCAAAATCATGTTGACAGGGGAAGAGGGCAGGAATAAGACTTGAAAGAAGGGATGAGGAACATGCTAACACCATGAAGTATGAAGACATGGGAGAGCTCAGAAACAGCCCTAGGAGCTGATTTACAGATCTCAGGTCCAAGGCCAGAGTTCCACTCTTTAGGGGCTCAGTTTCCGCATGTCCACAGCAAGCTCTGACCTCCCCAAACAACTTATTAAGATGCCTTTTCACCGAGGCAGCTTTTGGCATAAGAAAAGCAGCCATTTCCCAGATATCCTGTCCACCTCCCGGAGCGTAGCAGGCAGGTTATCAACATGCCCACTGCCTTTGACATTCAGAAGTGTTTTAGTCACTGGAGCCCACAGGTTAGAGAACCAGCAAATCCCTTTCCCAAAGAAGGGAGAAAATGCCAGTGAGCACTTCTCACCTAGGAAAGGAGACCTCCCACCCACGTTAGACAGGCAGAGGAAGGCAGCAGCTATTTGCAACAAAGCTGCTATGGCCACTGTCAAGACCGGGAACATTGTGGCATGGGTACATAACTGTGATTCCAGGATGATCTGGGAACTAAAGAAAAAGACATGACTAAGTTGAACGTGATTTGAGGTACACAGAGTAGATGGAAGTCCCTCAAAGCCGATGTTGTAGAGGGACAGAGGCTGCGTTGTAACAGGGGAAGGCTTTACCCACAGCTGTCACCACAGAGTGACAAGTGGTCCCTGCAGTCTCCTCACACTCAGGATCTGCCCAATTGCCCTGCTTTCAGACACTGATTATTTTTTTTTAAACCATGTTTCTGTTGAGCTCCCTCTCTCCCACCACCCAGCCACCAAGAGCCACAAAAGTAGAAATTCTTCATCATGTAGCAAAAGCCCTGCCAGCTCAGCAAGGCAGCAGATCCCTCTCTTCCAGCACTTGAGAGAGAGAGGGAGCAGAGCCACAGCCTCCCATCTCCATAGCAGAGGCGGATAAACAATAAAAAAAAAAGAAGCCAAAGAGTCACATAGAAGGTTAAAACAGGGATGGGTTTTCCCAGCTGATCTGGTTCCTTTCATCCAACTGGAGGCAGCATGGGGTATATTGCTCACACCCCAAGAAGAGTCAGGCTGTACTGAAGCAGGCTGACATCAGGCAGGAGAAGAGAAAAATCCTTCAATTATCTTCTGCGGAGCAGAGGAAATAGTGGCATTGAGGGTTGCATTGAGTCAGGACCAAGCTCAGCTGCAAGACAAGAAAACAACAAGTTTATGTATATTGTTTGGCCGGCCATGAGCGATACCCTGCGCTGTACAGGGGCAGCACCTTTCTAGCAATTACAGGTGGTTTTCTCCTACCTGTTTCCACAAAGCCCTGTGAATCAGCCCATACAGCTTCAGCGCTGCAGGACAGCCAGCCGTGCTACGTGCCCATGGCAGAGCAGATGCCGAGGGCTGCACGCCCGGCAGAGGTCATGACTGCCCAGGCGGAGGGAAGGACATGCAGGGCATGCTCCTGCCCAGCCCTCTCCTCCCAAGGAGGAGATTAGCAGGTTTCCTTCAAGCCTCAGAAAGCCACTAACCAGAGAGCACGTTCCTACAGCCCCCGGCAGCCACAGCTCTCCGCTTGGGACCATCTGCGGCAGTATCGGGTTCCTGCGGCTCCCGATCTGCTCCACATGTGACAGCTGGTGCAGCCGATGGACTCCAGCACGCAGAGGACTTTTCCATTGCATGATAAATGACTCTTCCATGCCGACACTCTCCCCACCATTCCCAGTTTGGGGTTGACTGCAGACGGAGTGGAGTCCAAGAGAACAGTTGGGGTCCAAGGGTGGGTGACGTCCCCTCCACCCATAGGCGCTCCACCAGCAGGGGGGAAACTTAACCCTTTGAAAGCCTCTTGACTCAGCTTCTAGTTCAGTTTCTTTCCAGCTTATCACAAACCCACCCAAGTTTCTCAGGCAGTATTTTCCTGTTGTCCCTGGGTTTTCAGCTCTGGCCTTTCTGCTGGCAAAAGAGTCCACCTGTCCCTTTGCTTTTGCTTCATTATACGGAAAGGGGGAAGATGTTCACAAGTCTTGCTCATTGCAGAATTTCTCCTGAGCACACAGCTCTGAAGGAGACTCAAAGCCAAGCATGACAGGGAATGCAAATAAATTAAGAGCTAATTTTCTTTTGCTGTCTCTCAGCATCTCCCTGCCTCACTAGTCAAACACACAGACACTGGCAGAGTCACATGCCCTGGAAGTTACCACCCACAAGCTCTCCCAGACCCACAGCACAGCAGGTCTCAAGTCAGCTGGGATGCTGAGATAGTAGCAAGAGTAATTGTAAGAGCACAGACTATTGTAAGAGACCACAAATCTTGAAGTTACAGGGCACAAAGCTGCTTCTAAATTTGGGAGCTGAGGGAAAGTTTTCCTAATCCATGCAGATTATATTTAAATTTCACACTCCAAGAGCCCCCATGCCCTCCTTAGTAGCATCTGTCAGTTTGCAGCAAATCCCAGGCAAGATCCTGCTCTGACCCACGTGGAAAGCTACACTTTCCTGGGGTGTGGCAGTCCATAGGACAAGGAAAACACTCAAAGAGCTGCTCGGTATTTGGGAAATTCACTGCCCTGCTCTTTAGTATTCACAACACAACAAACCCGAAGCAGCAGATCAACCTTATAATTCTGGCCTACCAGCATTGCTGGACCACAGCTCATGTTGTAGTACAGGCTATCCATGGAACCACATTAAACAGGAACAGATGGACTCATTCCACAATCAATCTTAACATCAGATGCATGTACTAGCACACCTTGCACCAGATAAAAATCACCCACGTAACTACCAATTCCTATACAAACAGAACTAGAGTAGCACTGCACAAGAGCAAGTATGCACCTCTCCAGCTGAGGCATTTTGCCTTTCACACTCAAAAGAATCTAGAATATCCACAAGGCCGGGGAATAAAGCAGGTATACGATGAAGGAATGGGCTCCCAGCCTTTTTTTGGGAGAGTGCAGACTTGTTTCTAAGAGTAGCTCTTGGAATAGAGCAAGTCCTAATCCCAGCCTTGTGCCTAAGGCATGAAGCTGATAAGCCACTGGGAATGCCCAACAGTTGTCACCTCCATCTGGCACAAATCCGCTCCAAGCCCCTCGCCAAAACAGTGGGAGGTTTCTCATGCCTGCAGCCAAAAAAATGCATCAGGAGGTAGCAGTGTACCACTTGCTAGACACTGCCCAGTGCCTGCCCACCACAGCCTCTGCTCTGGAGGACAGCCTGTCCACCATGGTGAGGGCTGGACCTCGAAGGCTTTGTGCCCCACGTGTCACCTCTTCAGTGCTTTCATTTGATGCTGCATTTTTTAATTTTTTCTTTTATTTTTTTGGAAGAGTCATCCTTCTTTCTCCCATCCACAACCAGTTTTGGCAGATACACCATCTGCTTGCTCAATACAGATCAGCTTTCCAGCCCAGTGCTGACCGCAGCACTGCACGCCCAAAGACAACACCAAGCACTCAAGCGCAAATAGCTGTTCTGTGCTTTTGAGAGTTTTATTTGGGGTAATATTCCCACACAGTTGGTATCAAGCTACACATCCACACTAACCAGAGCAGGCTGGGAGTCACCAGGAACCGCGCAGAGCACACGCAATAGCCCCTCTGAGCAACCCAGACATCACCCCACCTCCTCTTCCTCATTTCAGGATGCTCAGTTGCATCCAGCACCAGGGATTAAGCATCTTGGCGATTTATGCCCCATTTCATAGCAAAACTCAGCAACTCTGTGCTGAGTGGGAGCCAGGGCAGTCAGATTTCTTTTTTGGGGGCTGCCAAAGAGTCATGGCAGGTCAGAGGCTGGGTGCTTAGTGTTTCCCAGCCTTGTTCAGGAAGAGAAATAGGAGAACGGAGACTAGTTTTATATTTCTAATCCCAACACAGACCCTTGGCTCGACTGCAGGAAATCTGACTGGCAGTCACCAGAAAGAAGAGGAGATGGTGGTGAGTTAGCAAAGAGGACAAGAGAAGCAGTCATGTATCGCCTCAGGAGCAGCACAGTGGTGGCCAGAGGGGGTCTGGCTGCAATTACCACTGTGGATAAGACTCAACGCAGACCACAACCCATTTCTGTTTCACTGAAGAATGGGTGATACAGGGAGGACAGTGACAGTGCTCCCCCAGGGAAAGAGAAAACTAGGTTTTATCTTAAATTGAGTCCAGAAAGGTTGCCGCTGTGCTTGACACAACAAAGAAACGCCAGTCAGAGTTAGTGTTGTGACAAAGCACTTTCTCATCAGATAAACACAGCTTTTAAGTCCTGCATTTCATGGGGATGTCTTTCTGCCAGCTGAAATCAACGAAGGCATGGTTGACTTTGACTCAACTGACACATGTAGTTTATGGCTGTTCTGTTGTACGTAACATTGTAAGAGAGTAGGAGTTTGGAAAGCCATGCAATATTCCTGATTTATGCCTCTGGAGAATGTTTCAAAGCTTCAGAGTTTCAGACCTGCTCTGTTTCTCTTGACATTGCCTTCCAAATCCTGTTAGGACTTAACAAGACACAAACATCCGGGGTCCCAAGGAGCTCTCACTGGATTCTGCGCTAATGCTAAGAGCAGGAGGGCACCAGGTTTGGCAATACAGCTTCCCCCCCAGTACATCTCTTGCCCTGCCACACCACCCTCAAGACAGGCTGAGACTACCTTGGGAGGCTAAGGAAACCAAGACGGATGTTCTTCTCCCACAAGACTGACTCCATACTCATAGCTTTTGGCAAGAGGAAGAGGAGGCCTTACCTATGAATATTCAGAGTCTAGCCCAGAGCTAAGCCTACCTCAACCCTAAGCTTTGTGTTTTCTTCCAGGAGATGACAATGCTGATAACAGTGACATCCTCCATCCAGCCTGCTCCCATCCACCACCACCTTTCTCCCCCTCCCACCCTACCAAAGCCCGGAAAGGACAACCTGCGGCTCCAGCGGCTGCTGAAGAAGGCAGCCAAGAAAAATGCCATCTTAGCTTCAGAGCAAGCCAAGTCCTTTCGGTCCAGCCTCTCACCCGTGAACGAGGCCAGCTCTGACCTAGAGCACAATGAAAGCACTCCTGCAGCAGAGACCCCTGAAACCGCAGCACCCCCCCCCACCAGCCTCCCGATCCACCTCTCCATTAAGCCCATCACCCACCGTTTCCCCTCCCCTTTCCGTAAGAGCAAGCCTTTCACACTGAAGGTCACTGAGCAGAGGCGCATTGCTGAGCACCTCAGCATCACAACCTCCCCAGCCATGCCCATGCTACACAGGCCAGGCACTCCTGAGACTCCACAGCAGCCTGAAGGCAAGGACACCCACCTTCCCTCTTCAGGCAACCCTTCCATATTTGTTCCGCCCCAGCCTCCTCCTTCCAGTACATCTAGTAAAGAAAGGGCGCCAGAGGTTACCTACATCACCAAGGCACACACTTATTTCCACAGTGTCAAGCCACCCAGGGCTAAGACACCCACATCAAATCAAACACAAGCAACCATCAGCCATGAAGACAAAAGGCCGCCTTCTCCGGCAACTGAAATAAGCCACTCTGAATCGTCCCCAGGGCAGATACCCACCCCACTCGATGACAGCAAGGCCACAGCTCCCACACCGGAGCCTCCTCTCCTTTCTGCTGCAGAGACAGAGCCTCCTAAGGAGCCTAAGCCTACTCCTACTGAAGAGTTCAAAGCTCCTTCACCCAAGCCCAGTACCTCTGATTCCCACACCAATAAGCCTACGACCCATGGAACTGATGTGGAAATATCTGGATCAGAGAGCGCTCACGAATTACCCAAGCAAGATGGCGACATCCTAAAGCCATCAACATCCAGCACTCCTTGGAGGCAAGCACACCCACAGGGAGCAAGCCCAGCACAAGTGGACAGTACAGGGGCCACCCCTACAGACATCAAAGCAGAACAGGTCATTCAACCTCATTCGACCCCTGACCTAGCAAACACCAGCCCTCCCCTTAAAGCTGAGCCAACACGACCATCAGTAGAAGAAGCAAGACCTCCCAGAGCCAACGCTGGTGGATGGCATCGCCTCAGGAAGCACTTGATGGTGCAGCCAGAAGTACCCAACTTTCCAGAGCCTGAGTCGGAAGAGCTGGGGCAGGAGGAAAGGAGCAAGGAAGACAGCTCTCAAGCAATCATCAGTCAAGACCACAGGCCGTTTAAATCAAGGGCCACAAGAATGTGGGATGCTATTTTATATCAGATGACAGTCAACAAAGAGAAGAAACAGCAAGCGGAAGAGAAGAAGCTACAGAAGCAAGAAAGCCTCTTTCTTCCCCGACGCTTACCCATCCTTCTACATAAGCCACGCTTTGACGCCCGGAAACTGAAGGAGCTGGCTGCAAAACCCATGACAAAGGTCACCACTGTGTTCGAGGTGGGCCGATTTAGACCCAAAGTAGCTGAGGAGCACACCAAGAGCTTTAACAGAACGGCATCAGGATGGTCAGTCAACTGAAGCCAGGCTGCTCCACCAGGCCCACATCTCTGGAGGTTCCTATAGAGCACCAAGCAAGAGAGCACCTACGTCTAAGTTTACTGCCCATCAGAGCCAAGTGTAAGGAAAAAAATAAAATTAAATAAAACCCCTCCAAGCCAGCAGCCTCATGCTGTGGGTTTAAGGGTTACTCTCCATATGTATATAAGCTTAAATGCATAACATACCACGTCCACAGGTCATGAGCCAGGAAAACAGACATGCACTTGCTTTAAAGAGAGCCAAAAAGCACTGTATGTAGTAATACAGTGAGAGAGGGGAGGCATACAGTGAAGAGGACAAATTGCCTGTAGAAAAAGCCCAGTTTAGAGGAGGCTGATGGAATCTGAATTTGTTTTGTTGTGGGTTTTTTAAGACCAAGAGAAAACCTAGAAATAAAAGCAGTTGTAGATGGGAGAACACGAAGGAATCTGGGTTGCTCCACATCTCCTCTAGGGATTCTTTGGAGCTGAACTCAATGTGGGTACATACCATCTCTTCAGCTTCTCCACTGAAAGTGCTGTGGAGGGCACCTCATGCCTGTTCACTGAGAACAAGGTGGAAACTCATCCTTTCACCCAACGCACAGATAAGGGACAGCATAAGATATCCATCCTGCTGTCACACAGCGGTTCCCCTGCCTAAAACACTGGACATCTTCATTTGATGTCCTCCTAGGTCAGTCTACTAAATCATAGCACACAGAAGACTAACTTTATTGCAGTGTTCAAGTTCTGTTATGTATTTTACAGTGCTTTTTTAAGTACAGCTGGGTGTTAGTGTTTTCACGATAACCAGGAAGAGATTGTTTCAGCATACCTACTGTTGCCTGATATCCTGAAGAAAGGGTATTTAAAAACAAAATCCCCAACTCTGGCCCATCCCCAGAGACAACTGTGCTTTCCAGCGTTACAGTCACCCTTTGCATCTCCATCACCACCAAGCTTATAAGCATAAAAGCTGGAGATCAGCTATTTCTGTTTCACAAGGGACTTTGTCATATGGTGGGATATTCCTACACAGCTAATATAGGATTGCTATGTTTAGTGCAAATAAGAAACTCGATACACAGCTCTTTACATTCTCCTCATGTGCAGAGGATACAGAGCTGACCAAAATGTCCCCAAGCCAAACTGCGAACAGACTTAAAAACAAAACCAAGAGACCCTTTTTGGAGTCCTCCAACTTTGCAATGACGCTATCAGTAAAGCTCAGTTATAATTAAATTATCAGTGACTTTTTCACTTTGCTGGTCTTATCCTCTTGATTTGTAATCCCTTCCCTATTCCAAGGGAAAAAAAAAAGAAAAGGAAGAATAACCCAAGTATCTAAAGTTTGGATTTCTCCGATCCTCCAGTTTTCTAGGAAAAAGCTGAGAAAAGGTAGGTTGGAAACGCAGCAGTAATCACGAGTGGATCCCAGGTAAGCCTTTGCAGGATAATTCAACACGCTGCAAGAGAAGGCTATAGAGAAAGATCCACGCAGCAACACAAAATTGAAAAGAGTGCAGCTTAGAACATGTAGAAAACCTAAAGCAGATAAAGATGGCCTTACCACACAGTGTTAAAATGGCACCTTAGAAATAGCACAGCTGGTTGGATACCTGTGCACAAGAGTCTGCATTCACAAGGTCCACGGCATTAGCGTGACGCAGAACAGCCAAATGCTGATTACACTTGGGAGACTAAGTGAACCTGGCCAGGGAAGAAGGTGGTTTCAGAAGCAATTGTGCTTTAAACCACTTTGTCCTCCAGTGACAACAACTCCCCAGAACAAACCAGCAACTCACACATGGTGATGAGGAAAGGCTTATGTCTTGCATCTGCTAGGATTCCCACCAGGCTGCATCTACAACCCAGCCCCACTGCACAGGCATGGAAGACGGAGAATTGCCGGTGAGAAGAGCAATACCCACAGTGGGAAGCAGAGGAAGGCAGGTCTGGCTGTGTGGTTTAGCCCTTCCATCCCAGAAGTAAAGGGCGGAGACATACAGCAGGCATGGACAGACTTTGGCAGGAGAGCACTGGAAGGGAGAGAATAGATGCCTGGAAGCAAGAGGAAATTTCCACCAGTGGTTCTGTATTGGGAACCATTGCAGCACATCCCAGCTTGAGTCGCTGTGCTGAGCAAGGGAAGAAAAACACCACTGGATGGAGTTCAGTTGGTTTTCAGTGTCAAACAGCCTCAGGCAATTGGTAAGAACCCAAATTGCCACTTAGAGTAAACCTCTTGCTCTGCAGCCTGCTCAGAGGTCCTGGAGCTCAGGCAGGGAGGGGAGGAGGAAAAACTGTACCTGTGCTCAAGCAACTAGAAAGCTGATAAGGTGGTTTTGAGCGAGTGACACAGGGGTGAGCCAGAAGGGTTTGGGAAAAAAGAGGCAACCACAAAGAGATCTGGCAGTAGGGAAAAAGGATCAACAGAGTTCAGGTGGGTGGAGAGGAGCTGGGGAGCAGGGACACCTCAGCACACAAAACAGCCAGATAAAAACCAAAAGATCCTTCAAGTTATCAGTCATTTTGCTCTTCACAGTCAAAAAAGCCTTCCTTGTGAATGAGCCCATAGGACAACAGTGCTGCACAATGGTGGTTTGGAGCACTGGGTGGATCCTAGAGGACATCCAGTAACAGTTGCTGGCCTTTCAAGAAAGGATGCTGGAAAAAGATCAGAGCTGAGGGCACTGTCCTTTGAGCTGCTTGCAGAAGCTCAGGTAGGGGGAAAAAAACCAAACAACCCACACCTGAGGACAACCTAGCAAAGCCTGTTTGCTATAAAGAATTGAAGACCAGTAGGATCCCACCTGGTGCATCAAAACAGACTTCAGGAAAAAGAAGAGGACTGATCAAAGAGGAGACCTTAAAATAGGTTTCTGAAAATCACAGGCAGAGAAACAGGTTGAGGATACAAGTCCAGTGGGCTTCTCCTTCCTTACATCTAAAAACATAGCTTTGTGGAGGCTTGGGTTTGTACTGCTGCCATCTCAAAGTAGCATTCAAGAGAACTTCTCTTCTAAATGGCTACCATGAAAGAAAAAAAAAAAAAACCAAACAAAACAATATGCTGCAATCAGAAGCCAGCTCCTTGAGGGAAAGAAAAAAGGAGGAACACAGTCCCCAGAAGAATTCAGAAACAAAAGGTGTTTTGTAGCAGACAGAGCTATTTATAACCTTGGCTATGAAATAAAGCTTCTTTTTTATAGTAGGAAAAAAAGGGCATGAGCTTGTTTTCACCCTCAGCAACTTCCTCTCCTCTCACAGTGCCAGATGCTGCCCGGTTGGATCCAACCAGTTATCACCTCCCCCTAGGCCATTCCTCCTTATTGCTGCAACCCTGTACTATTATCCACTCAAGATAACACCGGGATATCTATTAACATAAACACAATATGAGCATGAGATCCAAAGACCGTTTCAAGAGGGCACACAGACAGCAACCCAGCTCTGCCTTTCCCCTTGCTACGCATCAGAGGACAGTCCTTTCTACTCTGTTGGACTACCCAGCACAGCACATGAACATGTCCTCCCTACTACAGCCCTATTATGGACTGGGTCCAAGGGGTTACTGAAATCATTAAAAGCTTTTCCCCTGATTAATTCAGTAAATCGGGGAATTAGACCCCTGAAGCATCTGAATTTCAGAAGTACGCCAGCCCCCATGCTCAGCCAGAATGACCTCCAGCTATCCACTTCTCCTTGCAACATAAGAGAGCATAAGAAAAAGCAGCAGCTAGACGGTTCCTTTGAACTAGCAGAGGCAAACGCATCTTCACCCAAACAGCAGTAGCTAAGGGACCTACTCTGCAGATCAAACTAACACAGGTATCCAGCTTCCCAGTAGCCTCAGAAAGTCAAAGACCAAAACAAACCCCCACTGGGTGCCCATTCCCTTCCAGCTCAGAAAGTCAGGCGTTTGCCCAGAAACAAGGCTCCAGCTGTTACCATACAGCACCTTCCAACTCCCCCAAAGTGTAGCTGGCAGAAATAACCCCAGCATCCTGCCAGAACAGCACCAGGAGTTTGTTACACAGCGCAAGGTCATACCCCACCTACCTGGTTAATGAGTTCTCCAGGCATGCTATTGCTCTGCAGCATCATCTATCAACACCTTCTTGTACTGGCCATGGCCTGTTGCAACAAATTTATACTTTTTGCCAGGAGTGGGCTGAACAGAGAGAAAGAAAGAGCCAAAGTCAGCATTTTTCTCCCTCAAATAGGCAGTCAAGACCAAATAACTGAAGCCAGAGGGGCACGGGAAACAGTGGTCTGTAATGCCAGAAGGCTTGGAGACAGCCAACTCTAGACTCCCTTCTCACCCCTTCCATGCAAACTCTTTGCACAGAGTGACAACCACTTTCCCCGAGTGTAAGGTAACACAGCAAACGCGGGATGTGTACAGGAAGGGAAGATGCAATGCCAGGGATTGCAAGGGAAGGCTCATCTAAGAGCCCCAGCCCCCCATGCGGGGGTTGGTTCCACCCATGGCAAGAGACAGTTTAATTTACCACATACTGGCAGCAGTGCCAATGCACCAATACACAAGACATTTTCATCTTCCTCTTCCAGCCTGGACAGTTCGAGCAGCAGCTGCTTGCCGCATTTTAATAGGTGTTCCCACAAACATACCAGTGGGCACAAAACCCCAAGTGTTGATACTGTCTTTGTTTCAGTTCCACTTAATTTTGCATGTTTTCTTGACTCTCGAGATTAAAAAACATACTAAGAGCAAAGCAATTTCCAATTGCTCTTCAATTTTATCCTTGAAGGCTGGGGCTCCCAACCCATGGTCAAAGAACAAGAGACCCTTTGGTATTACTGGTTATAAAATTATTTTTGCCCCCACTTCTACTAGGGTTGAAGCAATAGCAGCTCGCTATTAGGAAGAGCTCTTAGGTATGCAATTGCATTGATAGATACAGGCAGCTCTTGTCCCTACAGAACATCTTCTCAATATTTCCAACCCAGCTAAGAGCTCTTCTCTTTTTCACAGCAGAGCAGGCGCTTTCATACTTGCACAGACACTAACTCACCTTGATGTTAGTCTCAGGTTTGGGATTGCCCTTCTGTTCCCAAAGGCTTCTTTTACTCACGATGTCTCCAGCCACGATATCCTGAGAAGATGATGTTCTCATTACCCTTCACTGCTAACACTGCTCAACATGCCTTTGTTCACATCCCTTTCAAACCCACACATCTGACCTCCTTTTTTATTTATAATATCACATCATCTGACCTACAACAGCTGCAGCTAAAACCCATGACTGTGAAAACTTCTTCCTATTCCCAGTACATCCTATGTTTTCCTCTCTCTCAATCTCTTCAACGAGAGCCTGGATCAGAGATCCAAGATGTTTATTTTCTTAAGTTTGTTAACTATTTAAGACATGTTAACATCAAGGCTTTTTTTACATGGAAGGAATTTTGCTCACATAAACACAGATTTGCAACCCCTGCGTTACAGAATCAGCCTTGCTCACAATGACCAGAAAGTGAAATTCAGAGCAATACATAATACTCTCTGCATTTTCCAATTTTACAAGATTTATCATCTTGGTACCAGATCCAACTTTGTGCTCAACAATTGGAGCTGGGTCTTAGCCTCTGCAGAAGGCATATGTATTTTCCACACCAGCTGAATTTATTCCCATTTCAAGGCAGAGTCTCAGCCAGCATCGCAGAGGCTTTCCTAGCTGTACCACCACGGAATGACTCAGGACCTTAGCACAGATGAAGCAAAGCTCTGAGGTACAAGGCCTTGTATGCTCATGATGGAGACTGGATCTCTAATATAGATGCCTTTAGAGCTGGTGGGCACCACCAACGAGCCATACCAACAGGCTAACGTAAGTGTAAAGCCAGTTGTGCCCTCTGCCCCTGCACGAGCAAGGCAAGTCCCGTGAGTGCTGTACCTTACAGGGCAGGGACTTCACGGCAGACTGAGCTGCAACCTCTCCGGTCTCCCAGAGGCTTTTCGTGCTTGCTACCATCATGCTCGTGGTGGGAAGGTCCAGAGAAGGCTGTCGGACAGGCTTTGGTGTCTTTGTGGATGTCTGGAAAATAAATGGAGAGAAATCACTATCAGGGAGAGTTTGTTGGGATTATTCCCCCATTACTGGAGGTCCTCACGATGAGGGGTTATAAAAGAAGACTTTTGACTTTCAGGGTCTTGCTAGTTGCTGCCAGATTCTCCCGCCCTTTAAGCAAGGAGCATGAGGAAGCAGGATGGGGCAGTGTGCTAAAGAAGCCTACTTTATGCTGTGAAGGGATATAGAGACAAGAGAAAGGGCTGCTCCCATTCACGGAGAGATGATTCAGTTGTTGCCTCTCAGGGGGTGAGAGAGCAACGTCCAGCAAAGATGGCTCCTTGGAGGTTGGGGACAGAGAGACAACACAGCAGCCCACCTCAATAGCCTGCGTGTACTGCTCCAGCCTGTCATCGATCTTCGACACGGGGAGGGGAGGCTGGGTCTTCTTTATGCTGTTACTGGAGAAGCAAGAAGAGGATTGAGGTGATGCCCCACAGGCAGCCTGTCACTCCTGCCCATACCCACAGCAGGGCCTTCTGACATGCTCCGTTTAGAGGAGGGGACCCGCTTTACCCCAAGGCCCACATTAACCCTGGAGTTACCTTTTCTTTATTGAGCGGTTCAGTGACTCAGTTCTGTCCGTGATCTAAAGTGGAAGAGAGAAGACAAAAATATTACTTTTCTCCATGGACCTCAAATGGATGTAGGTCACCTTGTCCAACAAAAGTTCAAACATTTCTCTTCCCTGCACCCTCATCCAGATTTTGGTTAGAAATACCTCACTCAGTCTTATGTTCCCACACCAACCATGCAGTTTCCTTCTCCTTTCCAAGACAGGTCAGCAGAATCTCAACCAAAAGCACCAGTGCACAGTAGCAGCCCAAACAATTTCAGGGGCAAACCAACAACATGCAGCTTGACCGACAACTGAAACGGCAACCAAGACCATTTTCCCTGCTCAAGGGCAGGTATCTCTCTCAGACACTTGGTTTCCTAGCAAGACACGAGAGAGAAAGTGACAAGTGTGGACAGAAAAGGGGGAAAGCTGGAGGCACTGCCAGCCACATTTGCAGAAGAGGAGCCAAGCATGAGGGGAGCACAGGCATGAGTCACATCACGGCTTATCCCCACCAGGGAAGTGCACAGACAGGGCAAGTCAGCTCGTGGAGCCACCCGCAAGGCAGCCCTTCACGTCCACCAGGAAAGAGAGTTTTGCACAAGAGGCTCCTGTGCAAGAACTCTTTGGCCAAGAGAGGAAGGCAAGCAAGCACTTCACAACCACCAAATAAAGGGGAGCTGAAATGTTGCTAAACATCACAACTCTTTCGTGACCCAGGAAAAAAGAACATAGAGAGAAAAATGACTTTCAAGTCAAAGAGGAGGCTATTTCTTAGCAGTAGCTCCTACAGCGCCGAGGAGCAGCTACCAAGTAACAAGGAGCCTTTTCTCCCTGTGTATCACTGCCTATGCTATGGGAAAAAACACCTACCAAGTTAGCAGATAAAAAGCAGCACTAAATGCTCACTTTTATGCACTTTCAGGATACTACTGCGAAATTTTAGTAAGCAGAAGACAAGACAGCATCATAGAAATGGCACATTTAACAGCTGTGCCAAAGAGCACAAGACGCATTAGAGAAGAGCACAACCACAACCAAACAGTGCAACCCTGGCTAATAGAGATGCACTAGGGAGAGTCACTCTGTGGGGTCCCAACACAGCAGCATGGCAGGCATCCCTCCAGCCAGTAGTTTCTGCTAGGCAGGCTGTCCGCCTGCTGCCAGCTTGCTCCTTTGCTCAGTGCTGGAGGAATTGGTGCCCACCTGAGCCATGACTTCAGAGATTGGGTTGCCCATCCCTCTGGGACAGTGATGGGCTGGCTGGCACCTCACGGGGTATAACAGCACCTGAAAGGGGAATCAGGTAGATCCCTGCCCATGTCTCTGCTTCTCAGCCACAAGTAGATATCAATAGGAAAAAACCTTGCCAACCCTGCCGGACAGATGCTGTGCAGCTGCTTCCAAAAGATCATAAATGAGGACCAATTTAAACACAGAGGGGCCTAGAAACAAGCTGTAGGTAACAATAGATCTCAGCATGACAGTCGAGGTGGGAACAAATTGTCCTAAGCTATTTCGAGACCACCTCTCTCTGCCCTATAGGGCAATTCCTTGCAGCAAGAGTCACGCATGTCTCTGGTCCAAAGCACTTTCTAAAGGCCAGAAGAAACAACAGTTGCTCACTTGGCCAACCTCAAAACTTTGAGCTCACAAGCAGCCTGGGACAAAACATGGGCTGGTACAAAGTTTCCCTCCAGCCACTACACATCCATTTCAGCCCCCGGTGCACACTGGCCCTCTGAACCCCAAACACCCCATCCCACTGCATCTCAACATCTGCCTGCCCCAGATGTGTATCTGGCCTCCACCAGCCGCAGCTGGCAGGGGAACTCACCGCCCAGTGCAGATGCTCTCGTCTTTCCACCGCAAGCAGTGTTTTTGCTGCGCAATCCTGTGCCAAAACACTTTCTTGGTGGTCAATGTGTTTAATTCTTAGTGTTCACATAAAGCGCTGCTAGCTGGGGTGTAAAGAGCCTCCTTCCATTGGAAAGATCCCAAGCTCATATTTTTCCTGAACAGCTTTACATTTGGCTTTTTGTATTGGTGAGCTCTGACATCACCGTTATAAAACACAGAGACAATATTTCTAAAGCTTTCCCTGGGCTAATCCCAGCAGCAGCGGTTAAGCTCGGGTCAGGAAGCTATGTGTGTTTCAGGGTTGTAATGACAAGAATTTCAGCACATAAGAGGCACTGGAAGTGTTTCCCACATTTACCCACTGGTCCCACTCCAGGGACATGCTTTGGCCACCCCCATCCCACTTTTCAAACCCAACATTAGCACATGGCCTGCAACCAGACCCACTCTTTTACCCCTTTCTATTCAATTTTTAAAAGGCTTCTCCATAAAGAGCAAGAATATGATGATTGTGGATGATGAAACCTTCCTCTTACGATCTATTTACTGCTGCAAGAGGAAGTACTCATCCAACCCTGACCATTGAGGAAATATTGACTAAGAAGCAAGTAACAAAAGAAACCACAGAAAAAACAACAAATCAAGATAAAGCCAACAGCAGATTAAGAGGATACCTAGGCTCCTCATCATTTCTCTCACTGCTATAATCAACAGGCTTAGGGCTTAAAAAGACAAAGAAACCATTCACTACAGAAACCACTTAGTTGTAGCTATTGTATTTAAAACACATGCACAGAACTAAGGATTTGTAGCAAACGCAACAGAAGTCATGAGATGCAATTCAGGTGGTGTTAAAAATGGAAGTTTCGCAAGAGCATCAATGCAGACAGATGTGACTGGGAAGAACACAATGCTTCAGACAGCAGGAATTCCAGTTTGTTTAAAAAACTTAGGTCATACTTTCTGATTGTATTCTAAGTAAGACAGGGAAATTCCAGTGCTTCAAGTTTTGGGGGGGGCGGGTTGGGGAAGGAAAATTTCATTTTTCTGACCAA
Organism: Rhinoptilus africanus; assembly: GCA_013400135.1. Lineage (NCBI taxonomy): Eukaryota > Metazoa > Chordata > Aves > Charadriiformes > Glareolidae > Rhinoptilus > Rhinoptilus africanus. The sequence goes on from VXBO01003262.1 coordinate 404,488, forward strand.
GTTCATGTGTCATCTTTGAACAAATTCACAAGCTTAAAGCAAAGACATCTTTCTCAGTATTAAAATATTCCCCGGAGTCCTCAATGAACTTTAGACATCTATGGTGATTGGCAAAGCATACACAGACAGAGACAGTTACAGGCTCCAAGAGCTCGAGCAGGCAAAGCAGGAGGAGAGGAGGCTGACGACCAAGGCAGATGAAGGAAACCCACCAAGTGATTTGTCCCAGCCTGTAGCAGGAGTGGGATAACAGGATTCACATCCTATCTCACAACAAGCCCTGAGTCATCTTTCATCATCGCTTAGGTGCTCTATAGCGATAGCTGCCATCACCTCCAGAGCAGCCCCAGGAACACAAACCTTCATGGAGCACACTGCGGTCTGGTCAGAGCACAGCTCCTCCTCTTCCAGGCTGGTGGGGCTTGGAGCCTTCTGGCGTTTTTCTGGTGTTTCTTCTTCTTCTTCATTTCTTCTTCTCTTCTTTTCCTGAGTGCAGAAATGAAGCCGCCAGGAAGTGAGATGGTCAAAGTGCTTACTATGCAACAAAGTCATTTTCCCTCCGTCTCCCAGGCTTCCTGCTTTACACTAAACAAACACGTGAGCACAGAAACTCTGAGTTCACATTATCCAATTTTGAAGGATCCAGGAAGAAACTCATGTGTTAATTTGGAAAAAAAAAAAAGTCAGAGCGATTTTGCAGGTTCAAGGTTCCAAAATTATATGGAAAGGGGTCCTTGCATCAGTTAATAAAGATTTCTTACAGCTATTGAGAAAGGAAAGTGTGAATTTCTCATTTGTAGGTCAAAAGGAGAATGAGCAGCTGCCTTTAAAATGAAGGGCTAGAAAGCGTCAAACACAGAGTCCAAATGCAAAAAGCACACTAGGCTCAGCAAGTCAAAACCCATTTATAACAGAAGACATCCACAGCTCAGCCACCCTAACGAACTTGAACACCACTGACGTTCCAGCTTTGTCTGTCTTGTTTACCATGAATTACACCTCATCAGAAGAGCAAAGAAAGAAAACCTCAGCTGGGAGCAATGCAAGATTTAGAAATACATCAAGGCAAAGTGCTCCCAAGATGCAATAAAGGCTGGTGAGAGAAAAACGAGCAGTAACATTTAGATTTGATTTCTCCTGAAGAGCTACTCACTGCCCACAAAACCACAGGAGAAACAGTAGTACTTTCCTTCTCAGTATTGCAGGGGCATGACTAAACTACCATAAACTCTGGGAGCAAACACACCACCCTCACAAGAGGGCAGAGGCTGCCTGCAGTGACCTCAAGAAGGAACACAGGCAAGAGCGGCACCAGCCCCAGGTTATGCCATGACAGCTTGTCTACGTGGGTTTAACACCCAGCAGTGTAAGCAGCAATGGTGAGCCAAGTTCTTGGAAGTCACCCCCCAAGCCCTCCCACCAGCCCTGTGGAGAGGAGAAGGTCAGCTCCTCCTGATCTCACCTCTTGCTCAGCTCTTTCCTCTTCCTTCTGCTCTCTGACCCGCTCTTCCTCTTGGCACAGCCTTTCTTCCTCCCCAGTAACCACATTCTCCTCCTGGATCTCCTCCGGGCTTTCCTGATCCAGCTGGATCTGCTCCAGTTTGACTTCAGCTTCCCTCACACCACCGTCGTCTTCTTCGTATGACTGTCGTGGAGACCTAGAGTTGGGGGAGAGAGGTCAAAGAAGCAAAACACATTGTTACGAGCCTACAAACATCATCAGGTGCCTTTGACCTCTAGAAATCCAGTTTTATCATTTCCCCAAGCCTACAACTTGCCAGGTGTTTTATGCCAGGGCTCACAGCCACTTCCATGGTCCCGTCCAGTTCCAGGCGCCCGGATGTAACAGCAGTCCCATCACACTCCTTTACTCGGAATGCCCAGGACACGGCTCAGCTAAGAGTTGTGGCAGAGCTGAAGGTATCTGCACCTTTCCAGTCTCACAGCAGGCAAGACCCACAGGAAAAGAGAGATCAGACAGACCTGAACACCAGGTCCTGCCTCCGCTCGGACCCCAGGCAGAGAGGACACCCACCACCATGATGTGGTGCTGGTGCAATTCTCTGCCCTGCTACAGCCAAAATCTCAGCTCAGCCAGTGGGCTTCGTGGTCCTGGTGCACAAACGCAGTTCTGACACTGCCCTCACAGTTCCCACCATCAACTCAGTGTGGAGCACAAAACACAGCCCCTGAACTCATCTTCCAGGTTAACAGAGCCTCTCACTGCACGAGGATCCAACCACTGACACATGAACGTGCTTCCTATAATCCACCTTTTCCCTAGCTGAAGCTAAACTGCAGGGCAAGGCTGCACAGTCTCTCGTGGGGTTTTTTTTGTTTGCAAGGCACAGTGTTTCGCAGGCAATGCTATATCCACATCTGACCCCGCACCCCAGTTTCACCCACCAGAGTAAGTGACACCTCTACTCATGTCACTCCCGTCATAGCCCAACAAAACAAAGGAGTCCCAAAGCGGCCAGGGCCACCCCTTGGCTTAGGTTTAAAACCCACAGTGGGGTTTGTACAAGAGGATCCCTCCAGGTCTCTGATGCTGCAGAGAGGAGACACAGGAGTGTGTTCAAGCAATCAGCTTTGCAAAAGCAGAGCAGCCCATGCCTCTGGGCACAGAGTGGGTGCAAGCACATAACCCCAGAGCTCTCTCTGGCTCATAGCCTCGCATCAAGATGTTATTGCCATCTTACTTTCCCCAGCCGGGGAATAGCTTTCCCCTCCCACCCATTTCTTAGAAAATCACCTGGCTTGTGGCAGCAAGGCTAGAGAGCTGGCGAGTGGGCAGCTGCCAAAGTGCGAGGCTGACTCACCGCTTCTGCCTCACCAGCCAGCACCGAAACATGAAAAAAAGTACAACTGATGCTTTTCCACCCACCCTTCTGGTGCTGGGAAGGCAGCTCACAGGACAACCTCCATCCAGCCCTCCCAAATGACCACTTAGGGAAAAAGCTGATGCATGCTCTGGCTTGCTTAGCTGGTTCCTAATCATCTTCCCACAACAGTGCAGTCACCAACAACAAAGAGGCTCTGAAGGTTTTATAGCCCAGGTAACTAGCGTCTCTTAACCAGGATGCCAGCAAAGCCTCCAGCTAAAGTGCAAGTTCATATTAAAAATTTAGGCCTTCTGCACCACAGCAATTTTATACTGGAGGTAGCTAGTCTGACCCAGCTTTCACCCTCTTGCATACAGCCAATAGCCATCAGGAACCCTGGTTCCCTCCCTCCTTCCACAAAGTGGGGAACCAGAACCAAAAATAAAGTGTGCCTTAGCACCAAGGTCCTCAGGGGATGCACAAACTTAGCTCTATCCAAGGGAGAGCAACTGTCTCCATCCCCTCACTCACACCTATCACCTAAACATCTTTCATATGAAAAGCCAGGGTTTGCTCCACATTCAGCTATGCAGGAGAGATGGGAAACCCTGGCCACAGCATTGCTTGTCCCAGCCAGACACACAGCCTACCTGGCTCACACTGCACCACACTCTAAGCCTGTCCTTCGGGCAAGGCAGGTAAGCAAGGAGGAAAGGAAAAACTGCTGAAAGGACTTCACAGGACACAGCCGCCCACTAGGAAGCAAGCCCAACTTTTGCAAAAAGCCCAGTTCCAGCAAGCCCAGTAGATCTGAAACCCTTCAGCTGTGTCTCCCAGCCAGCCTTTAAAGCACCACCCTGTTCTGACGGGCTTCACCTGCCATAGGTGCCACCTCCCCTGCTCAGCACCCTCCTGCCGTGCTACAGAATAAACACAAGCACCACGTAAAAACCCAAGGAGCCATTTCTGGAGAGGATAATGCACCCTTCCAGCTAATTTTCTTTTGAAGGATAGCCCTTCTCCCAGGACAAGATCTTTGCAAGGGCTGTGTGCAGAAAAAGTGGCAGCATGCTGAAAAGCAGATGGGGTTGGTTTTTAATTGCTCTCACAGATGTGATAATCAGTACCAGGTGAGGTGCTTGAGCAATGCTTGTAGGGTCAGGGCTGCGAAGGCACAGCTTGCAGAGCAGTTTAACTACAGTGTTTGGAAAAAAGTAAGAAAGAGGCAAGGTCTATTTATTTGCTCAGCAGTAAATATTAACCTTAGGCATTTTTTCAGTCTCAGGGGTAAAGGAGAGGTTGTGTCATCATGGGGTAAAATCCCCTATAAAATCAAGCTGCTGAGAGAGCTGAGTCACAGAGTTCACGTGTAGGTAGTAGATGGTGTCCAAGGGAAGTGGTTAAGGCAGGAGTTTGGTTCAGCTTAGCAAGGGGAGAGTGATGGGACACGGGGACTAAACAGCCGACGCACAAGCACCTCTCAGGGCCCTTGGCTGCCTGTTTTCCCCTGCCGAAGGAAGAGTCAAGCGCAAGGTGGGCTGGGGCCATAACACCCACTATGCTGCCATGAGCCAGGAAGCAGCAATAACTTAGAAGAGCTTTTCAGGCTGGCCTGGATTATGTTAGAGGCCATTTCAACCCCTGCAGCAGCTCAGGTGGCTTAAATCCGCTGTTGTCACTCCTCCAAACTCAGGCGTCCTGGCAGGCTGCCATTGCTTGGAGTGCAAAGCTCAATCCAAACATCCCCAAAATCCCGGGCAGTCCCTGAGCCTGTTCCTCCACGCTAGCCCAAATGGCAGGCGGAGAGCATCTGTCCCGGCAGTGTGGGACCTGTCCTGCCCCTCCCTGGGGACGGTCCTTTTGCTGGGCACGTTGGTTCCCCTCTCCTCATTCCAGCTGTGTCCTACCCACCTCTGTTTGCGCTGCTCAAGCTTCTGGGACCAGTCACTGAATCCCTCATCCTCCTCCAGCTCCGAAGTCCCGGATGGCTTAAAGTCATAGCTGAAACAGAGCAAGAAGAAAAATATGGAGAGAGATGCAAAAAACCCCCAAACCTGGCCCAAAAGAGCTCCGGCCTGATACCGTCCTTCTCTCCCTCCAGTTATTGCATCTTCTGCCCTCTAACTGCTCCCAAATCCCACTCGAAGCCCTATCCTCCATTAAGATGCTTTTGCCACATGCTTAGGAGCACTCTTGTACAAAGGGAGTCTCAGGGCATCGCTGAGAGATGGAGAAGAAGGAGCAGCCCCATCTCTCTGGCAGGAACATCCTCCTGCCTGCCTGGTCTCTGGGGCCACACGCAGTCGAGCAAAAGACAAGCAGCACATCAAAACCAAAACGACCATGGTATTCCTCTGCACCGGAGCTGGCACTAGCTTGTTTGGACTAGAGGTGTTTCAAACTCAGTTGCTGCTTACCCTGTGCTTGTACACAGCCCCTTAGAAAAGAAATCAGCAGGAGTCGGCCTGAACTGATTGCTGGATGAGGAAGGCATGAAGACACAAAGATTAGGACACTGGCTCAAGTTCTTGCATAACTCTGGCTCCCCACCTGTGAATACCCCACTGCTGCACGGAGATGCAGCCCTCCTGGGCGCACAGCTGCCGGCACCAGATGTGGGCTGGCCATGTACATGGATTGTTGGGGTTTTTCCTATTTCTTTCCTTGCACTCACAAGAAGAATCATCTCCCAGAGGGTGTTCCCAGGTGGGCAACCACATTGCAAGTGTTGGCCTGAGGAGGTGGCTTCACAGATGTTTTTGGGATGCAGGGCAGTCACGTCATCTGGGCATGGGAATTAGGATGTGGGACCCACAGATTAGTCTAAATTCAGGTTCAAACTACGTTGTAAATGTGGGTGAGTCTTTTCTTTGCCTTTCTGGGATCTTAGGAGGTGTCAGGAGATGTTCGGCCTCCTCTCTGACCCCCGTGGCTTGAAACATGGGGCATTTTTCTGAGATTTGGGAGTCTCACATTGAACTAACTGCAGGAGCTGAGGGTTTATGAAAAACACATGCTCTCGCCAGGCTCACCAGGGAGGGTAGCAGGGGGTGCACACCAAAAACGGCTGCTCAGCCACAAGTTTAAGCACAGCCCACTCCTGCCGCAATTCAGCATCCCCTTAGACTGCTGAGGGTGATAACACAGCCCAGGCTGGGTTATTTTCCGCCATGTGTGTACCAGTAGCTTGTGGATGCCCCAGGACAACACTCAGGAGATCTGATGCAGAGCCAGGATGGGACCACAGATCTGCTGAGTCACAGGTCAAGGCTTCACGCAAGCTGCAGCGTTGATGGTGCCCAAGGCAGAATTGCTCCGGTGTTTGTGCTGCCAGCCATAAACATGTGCTCAAGCTATCAGAAAACCTCCCAGTGAGCAAGGGAGACTGGCCAAAAGCTGTTTGAAAACTGGTCGCTTCCCTGTGACCCTCTGCAAACCTGGCCCCAGGGGAAGCACCGAGCCAGCATGGCCCCATCAGCACCGCCCAAGCTGATGTCCATCCCTCCGATTCCCCAGGCTATGTGTGACTTTTCTGCCAACCCGCTGTTTTGGAGGTTATTTCTCTATTTTTTAGTGGGGGAAGGGAGGAGAGGAGCTTTGCTCTGTCCCTTTTGGCGTAAGGAAATGCCGAGGGCGGGTTTGCACAAACAGGAGTGACATGGATCGGATGAGTCCCAGCACGGGAAGAGCCGAGGGAAGGAGGGCTCAGTGTTTACACAAGAGAGAGCGAAGCTTTTCAGAAGATTAATAGCCAGGGCTGACCCCGGCTGCATGAGCAAGTCCAGGTGGCTGTCAGCAGCTGCAGAAGAAACCAAAGGATGGCCAGAGGAGAAACATCCTTCCCGGTGAAGCCTGGCCCAGCAAGCTCAAGCATTCCGTAGCTGGGAGCCAAACTCCTCATTTTAGGAGTTCTTTATGTCGTTAAACCCTTTCGCCAATGTTTAAGCACTCAATTAAATATGGGCACTGCCAGCAGTCCTGTGTCTGTGCCTATGCCCATGGGGCTGGAGCCTGCAAGCTGGGCACTGCTCTGTGCCCGAGGCCGCTCACAGCATCTCCCGGTAAAGCAGAGACCAGAGATCTTGTCGGCTCTTTTAAAGACTTCTGAGAATTATTTTCCAGCCCCTGTGTGAAGAGTGGGGGGCAGGTGTAGTTTGGAAAAGCTAACAATTACTACTAGTTTCCAGTTCTTCTGTTTGCTTTTAGGGCAGACTGCAGTAGGTTTGTCTGCAGGATATCACTGGGTCTATTTCCACAAAAGATTTTGAAGCTTCTTCAAAATGCTTTTAGACTAAAAAAAGTAAAAGAAAATTCCTGAATAATTTCGAAAGTATCTGAGAAAAAAACTCTGATCTTTTTCTTGAAAAAATACATTTTTATAAATCTTTTGCTATTTTTCCAGTAAAATGATGCTGCTGCTTCTCTCTGATTGTAATCCCAAATCCTACCACCACTTTTCCATTGTATTTCATATATTTAGAAATAAGTTGAACACATAAATAGTGTGAAGAGTAGGGTCTTTGGCAACTCAGAGTTCAGACTGGCTTTTGTGCCAGCCCCAATGCTGCACAGCACCTGGGCTGCTGAAACATGGACGGAAACAGGGAGCTGCGTGGGATGCTGACATGGGATGCTGGGGACACGACTGGTCATGCTGCCTTTCCTCCAGGTGTTTTCTCTCTGACAGCAGATAGCTCAGCATCTCTATAAATGTCTCCTGAGCTATTTTCATTTACGACCTGCCCCATTAAAGCACCAAGTTAACTTTAACCCTTGGAGCTGTAAACTGCACCAGCTCAGGAGCTGCTCCATGCTCCCCACTGCCGGGGCAGCATCCTCCAAGGGAGGAGCCGGAAGCCTGGCCGGGAGAGGTGATCTCTCACTCAGACGCCAGCACCGTGATCTGCTCGGGGCTGTGCATCACATCCTCAGGCACGTGTCTGTCTTCACAAGTATCAGGAACTTCCATTAGTTTCGGCGTAGGATGAGTCACAAGCTGAACTTTAACCAGGCGCTGAAATCCCTGGCAATGGGAACTCCCTGCCTGAGCTCAGCCTTACCCAAGCTGTCCTAGTTTAAACTCTCAGGGCAGTAAAACACCCAGCCTTCAGCCAAAAAAAAAGAGCAAAGCGGGGATTCTGGATTTTTCTGTGCAAACTAGAAACACACTATTTGTTAGTCTGGGCTAAATCCCCCAACCCAAACCTATGAGGGAACTTCCCCATCTCACCAAACACCTCGACCAACAGAGACACACGCCCTGTGGTGTGGGAGGGTTTTGCTGCAAGGAGAGAACGTGTCACTGAAGGATTTATCCATGCTATTTCTTACTGGTTTTCCTGTGCTGGACCTGCATTCTCCGAGCAGGAGCTGGTGCCGTTCAAGCCCTCTTCTGCTTGGGACCTCAGCTGCTTCTCCCGCTCCCGCCGCCGCCGCTCTCTCGCTGCCTCCTCCTCGTCTTCCACGCTCCACTGCGCTGTCAGCCTGCCAAGCCAGAGGGAAAACCCGTCCTTAACGCCGTCGGGCACTGTCTGCAAAACCTGGTAATACCCACCTCTGAGGTTCTTGGGCTCCCCTCCAGCAAGCAGGGGGCTCCTGCAGAGGATTGCTCCCACCATGAGTGGTGGCCCTCAAAGTGGCATCCCCACCTCCATCAGCATGGCTCCACAGCGGGACTGACTGATGTGCAAGGATAAGGTAGGACACATGGACTGGGAGAGAGGGAGAGGAGAGACAACCTTTCCTCCCCAAGGAAGATGTGCTGTGTATCCCCCTCTTCCCAGACCTCCCTCCTGGAAGCCCACTGGGAAGCACCAGTCCCTGCAAAGCAGCTTTGTACCCCTGCAAGGGTTTGTAAAGGGTTTTGCAGTGCTGCAGGAAATCCCACACCTCCTTCTGAAGCTGTGGTCCAGAGAGAGTGAGATCTGCACCCTGGGGGTGAGCTTCCTCAAGCAGCTGAGCTACTCCTGCCTGACCAGGAGCAGAGGGAACAGTGGCAGAGGGCAGTGGCTGTGTCCCGCTCTGCCCTGCCAAGCTTCCTTCCTCCTCTGCAGAGAAGAAAAACCTGCCCTGCCTTCTCCCAAATGTCTCAGCTGCTGGATATTAACACCTCTGTCAGCAGAATGGCCTCTCACATCCTTGAGGAAGTGATAAGGCAGCTGCCACATTCCTCCTCCGTTGATAAAGTCAGTCTCTACATGGGATTGGCTCCTGCTCCACCGCTGGCGGCACCAGACGGGATTCAGGCAGAAAGGGACATGCTGTGGTGGCAGGTCACCGCTCACCCAAAGGGCCGGCAATGGGTCTGACTCGTGGTACTCAGGGCTGATGCTGGGACAGGTGCTCTCTTATCCCTGGCTCGGCCAGGTCCGAAGCAGACCATGAAGGTTGGTTTCCCTGGCATTCACAAGCCTATTTACAGAAATGCTCTTGTGCAAGGCACACACTCTGGAGTCAGGAAGGCGATCTCCCACCAGCAACATGGCCTGTGTCCTCCCCGCCCCATTCAGGAACACGCCAAGGACTGCAGTCCCTGTAGGGTGAACCTGCCCAGTAGGAGATGCGGTGGGGACATCAGCTCAGACTGAGCTTGTGGAAAAGAAAAAAAAACCCAAGAATGCTTTAGCTGAGACTTGTTTCAGCCCAAATTCAGTGAACGAGGGGCAGGTTTCAGCCAACCCCAGAAGTGCCGCTCTGCCAACCTGGCTGGCTTTGCCCACCGCCTGGGCTATGACCTATGTGAGCAGGTCTCACTTCACCAAGGGCCTCACTAAGATGCTGTTTTCATGTGAGGTTCAGGACAGATGCCCCCATCACCCAGCAAAGAAAAGGAAAAAAAAAAAAAAGGATGAATCAAGACATTTTGTTCAAGAAAAATTTGGCTTTTCTAATTACACTGATGAACCTTGTCAATCTTTCCAGGGGAGATCCGCTCAGAGCCTGTTTTACCCTGTGGCACCAGCAGGACTGACAAACTTAGCCCCAGTAGCATCCTTTTGCAGATGGTCCCACCACTACCCTGGCAGAAGGCTGGGAGTGACCCCACATCCCTGCCCTCCTGAATTCCCAACTCCCCGGAGGCGCCAGAGCCGGGATGCAGAGCCAGATGGAGACAGGTCACCCACCCCCACTGAGTCCACGGGGGAGCAGGGAACGAAGCAGACCCTGGACTCAGCCAAGAGACTGCTCCACCGCCGTGTAATAGTTACTGCCTGCCTTATTTTGGGTGGGGTCTTTTTGCGAGCAACAAATTCAGCCACCCTTTCGCCTTCTTCCCCCTCATCGCCCCTCGCCACCTTGCTCTCCATGGGGAACAAAGCGAACACGGACCAGAGCCTGGGCTCCCCTCCTCCCTTCCCTACTCATCCCACACTCCTATTTATTGTTTTCCCACAGGTTCCCATAGAAACCCTTGTCTGTGGGGCTGGCAGGAAGCCACCGTGTTGTTGTGTGGTGGTGGATTTTTTTTTTAATATATAAATGAAGTCATTCATTAAACTCTGCCATGATCTCCCTCCCTTGTGCGACAGCTCCAGATAGTCTCTGATTCAGAAAGGCTCTTAACCCCCGATCGCCCAGATCGCCCCAGTTACGAGAAGCAAGGTCCACGTCTACACCAGAACAAATTAGATTTTGGTTTGATTCCTTCCCCAGCTCCTCCAGCCCCTCAGGAAGCCACTGCAGAGGCAGAGCTGCACCAAGCCCGTGGCTTGGCCGGGGTCCCTGAGGGAGCCTAGAGGGGGTCCCCTCCAAACCACGCGAGCCTTCCACGCTGCAAGAGCAGCATGGGTTGGCAGCCCTCTCCCTTTCCCAGTTGGATGTGACTAACTCTCTCCCCATGACCTCACCGGCTCGCTATTCTGTCCCTGCATCCTCCGAACCAGCTGAGGACAGGGCTGGGGGCGACTGTTTTGGGGAGAAGGGATTTTTCGCTGCAAAAGCAGAGAAAACTCTTTCCCAGCTCCTTTTGCCGCAAAGCAAACTGGCCTCTGAGTTGTGCACCGCTGTGCGGGGATGCGGCTCAGACACACTAGGCGTTGCGGTGGGGCTGCGATGCTGGGAGCTCCGTACCTGCTCCTCCCAGGAATGAGGGCTGCGGATAAAGCCCTCACCGAGCCCCCGCTCACCTGGGTTTGGAAATGTCACTGCCCTCCAGCAAACACCTAAAACCAGTTTATTAGTGGATTCAGAGTTCTCTCTCATACTCAAACAGGCTGGCAGCAGAGCAAGGTCTAATAAGCGATGCCTTGGGGTTCAGTAGCCACACCAACAAGCAGAGGGAAAAGGACAGTTCCTTTTCGACTGACCCAGCAGCACAAATATTTGTCTTCAGTGAAAAACAAACAAAAAAAAAAACCCCAAACAAATGAAAAACTAAACCTTGCCAAAGTCCTTGCGTTTGGGTCAACTACAAGGGTTTGTTGGATCACAAGCCGAATGTGCAATTTCAATTTGGACAAGTCCAAGCCTTCATCAGTGTGAAGGGAGGGTCAGCCGGTAAATTGCCTTTCAAAGCAAAAAAGTGGAAAGATTTAATTTCCAAAGGGTTCCGTTTTCTAAGAAGGAGCCACAGTCTCCCATTTGCTCTAATTGCTCGCAATCACATTCAGTAACTCAATGTGCTCAGCCCACAGCGGTATTGCACAACCATCTTTCCCATTTCTAGAAATAATTACCCAGTGCTTCAAGATCAGGCTGATACCACGTACCTCTGCCTTCACCTCTGACCACCACTTTCCCAGGTTGGTCCCAGGCTGGGGAATTTTTGGGAAGATGAAGACTCGTAGTTGCTGGTGGGACTGAGAGCTCCCCATTTCATTTCACCCAACACAGGACAGGAAAATGGAAAGCAAGAAGACTTGAAGCTTGAAGTCTTGCAAGATGAGCTACAGCATGCTACACTCCTGCACCCAGTGACCTGCCTGAATAGAGGGGTTTTCCTGTAAGGTGAAAGGAAAATCACCCTCTCACACAAACATTTGGGGGACTGGACAAGGAAGGGAGGATGGAGAGATCGCTTTTCTGACCCGGCAGCCAGGAGCCACCGGCAAAGTTTGCTCCAGCAAGACCTCATAGAATCATAGAATGTGTTGGGTTGGAAGGGACCTTTAAAGGTCACCTCGTCCAACCCCCCTGCAGTAAGCAGGGACGTCTTTAACTCGATCAGATTGGTCACAACCTCATCAAGCCTGGCCTTGAATGTCTCCAGGGATGGGGCTCATCACAGGGACGAATCATTTCTTTTGTGTGGTCCCTGCATCCTTGCCAATAGCTTTTGGAGCTCTTGGTTTGGGGCAAAACACTCTTTGTGGAAGGAGTTTATCTCTTCCTGAGGAGATCCTGCAGGTCTAGGGAAGGGCTGAAAGCACCTCAGTTCTGCTTTGGCCACAGTCACGGATTGCTGAGTGTCAGGGATGCTCAGACTTCGGCTCTGACCAGGGGCGGCTGCCCATTTCAGATTCAGCTCCTGACTTCACCTCCCTCTGGACCCCCAGCCAAGGGAGGGGTTTTATTTCCATTTGCCCTACAGAACACCTCCTCCTCCCGCAGAACAGCGATACAGGCTGCACTGTTCCGCACGGCCACGAACACCCGCTCCAGACAAGCCAGCGTTGCTGGAAAGGTCACGTTTCCTTTGGGCAATTTCTCACCGGCACTTGAGGAGATTATAATATTCAGGAGAGGGAAATTTCTGGCACCAGATGAGCTGGGTTTAAGGGAAAAGCTGCAGACTTGAGGAGTCTTTTGCACAGCCGACGGCTCAAAGGAAGCTTTGCTGGCCCAAACCCAACCTTCAGCACTAAAGCTAATTCCAGAAAGGAAAATGAAATGCCTCCCAGAGGCTTTGGACTTTGCAGACTTGCGCCAGAAAAACCCAGGAACCCTCTACCAGTGCACTGGACATTCCTGTCTCCTGAGCTCGCCAGGGTACCGGGTCAGGACGATGTTGACTTTGGTCGCTGCCTGTGTCGGGTAGGCTGCACTCTCAGACCCAGGGTTCACTGGGGAAGAGGTTTTGGGGACAGGGTTTAGGAGGAGCCATGCACAACCCCTGGTATGAAGGCTGCCCTTTCCCAGAGGGCATATAGCCCGTCGACCCAGTGCAAATTCTGTTGCCATCAAGGGTAAAGCTCCCATCACCTGCGAAAGCAACATTAGCTACCACCGCTGAAAATATCACTCACAAGAGATGGGACTCTGTGAAGTAGAGGAGAACTGTGCAGGATACCCTGCATCCCCCAGCAGCCATCCCGTTGGCCTCTCTGTTGAGGTTAGGGGGAAAAGAGATGCCAGAAACCTGTGCAAGGGACCCTGCCCTTCCCACATAATCCATTGCAGCCGTGTCACAGTGCCAGATACAATATTGGTGCCCTGCTGCCCATCAGGGAGAAAGCTCCCCCAGCATACTCAGGGTACGCTCTCTCACTGCCATCCAGCAAACAGCTACCAAAGTTGGTTAAGCAACATAAACCAGAATATGGCCTAAGACGGTCAACAAGCTCATCCTGCTGCCAAGCAGAGCTGCCAGGCTTTATTTCATATTGCGTTTATCACCCACTTATAAAGGGCCCAGAAATGATTGTCAAGGCTACTGAGATATGCAGTTCACCTCATCGCATGAAATAGAAGAGGACACCCTCAAAAGGTTACAAAGGAGCCACTTGATCTTCCACCAACAAATTAATCACTTATTAATCTCTCATACATGGCATACAATGGATCTGTGTGACTGAGTCATGTATGCCAAAATAGCCAGATAACACCTCCATTCACGTCATTCAGGACAACTGGCGTCAGGCAGAAGTCACGGATGAGGACATTTGCATGCAATGCACAGTCATGTTGCCATAGCTCGGTTTCTTTCCATCCCTGCAAACCACACATGCCCTGGCTCAAAGCAATGTCCCAGGGGACGCCTCACACCACGGGCACCAGCGTTAGGCATCGGAGAGTTCAGCATCTCAGGTTTTTCCAAAGATCCCTCTAAGATCCAGGTTTACCTCCAAGTATCAAGATGCTTAATGCAAGTAATCACGTCTGTTCACATCAGCGACATGGGCTGGCGAAGCGTCTGCAGTATGGCCATCAACAAGTTAGATGGCAGGCAACAGTTAGGCTTCTCGATGGACCGGTTTCTGTGACTTGGGAGTAACATGGCTGGATAGCAAAGACTACAGACGGGTCATCATCCCACTGGATAAGGAAGGGGTGTAGATAGCGGTACAATACAGGGAGACAGGGGAAAGAAATAAAACCAAAAACTATTGTGTCACAGCCTAGAGTTTATTGCAGCCTCGTCTCGGGGGAGATAGTTATCCTAGCTCTGAAGGATCGGCTTGTCAGTCAAAGGCAGCCAGAGATGCTGCACAAGCCTCTCCCTCCCTTACATTCATGTAATTCCTCAGCTGCATTGCTCCATTCAGAGCCCAGGCTACACAGTTTGAACAAGAAGGGGGGGGGGGTGCTGGAGAGGAAAAAAATGTGTCTATAGGCTTCACCCTCAGCCTTTTTCTCATACCAAGCTTCCCCACCCGTAGCTGCACCATCTCAGCCACGTCTCCCTATTCCCCCTATAAATCAGGGCTCGCTTTCAAGATGCAAGCAGCAGGGCAGAGCTGCTTCACACCCAGGGGCGGCAGCGGAGCCTGGCCCCACCGACCCGCTGGAGCTGGGGAGGTGCAGAAAGGCGTCACGCACGGGGCGATAAGGACATGCCAAGGCATCTGAACAGAATGTGATACGGCCCAAACTTTCATCGAGCAGGAATGGAAGAAAAACCACAGGCAGCACGGCAGAGACCTTAAAAATAAAAGCAGCTCTTCTTTTTTAAATGAATCTTGGGGTTTCTCCACAAAAGCACATCCTATTTCTGCCCAAAGAAGGATGTGCAGATGTGCAGCCATGCGTCCACAACATGCCAGGTATAAAACACTGCCTGGTTTAGCCTTCATTAAATTCCTCATAAAAATTGACCTGTCGCTGTGGTGTGACAGGCACGGAAAGCCCCAAGCTGGTAATTTACAGCGTCCACAAGCAAAACAAGAGACACTGGAGAAAGCTGGTGGCAAATTTTTACCCCTCAACTACAAAATAGACATTGAGGCTCTGGAGCAGATCCAGAGAAGGGCAACAAAGCTGGTGAGGGGTCTGGAGAATAAGTCTTATGAGGGACAGCTGAGGGAGCTGGGGTTGTTGAGCCTGGAGAAAAGGAGGCTGAGGGGAGACCTCATCACCCTCTACAACTACCTGGGAGGAGGTTGTAGAGAGGTGGGGGGCCATCTCTTCTCCCAAGTAACAGGCAATAGGACATGAGGAAATGGCCTCAAGTTGCGCCAGGGGAGGTTTAGACTTGATATTAAGAAAAATTTTTACACTCGAAAGAATTATTAAGCATTGGAACAGGCTGCCCAGGGAAGTGGTGGAGTCACCATTCCTGGAGGTATTTAAAAGACAGGTAGACATAATGCTTAGAGATATGGTTTGGTGCTGGTTTTTGTCAGAGTCAGGTTGATGGTTGGACTAGATGATCTGAAAGGTCCCTTCCAACCTAGACAACTACATGATTCTAAACGGCAGGAGCAGACCTTGGAAGAGGAAGGCAGGGCTGGTCCTTCATCACAAGCCTCGTCTGTCCCCGCCTGCCTCTTGCAGGGCAGCAGCTCCAGAGAGGCACACGGGATGCTTTGCGCTTCCAGATGCCGTGGGTGATGTACAGGCCACTCACAGAAGCATGAGGCGGCCAGTGGGAATGACTGCTTCTTTTTATTATTATTGGTTTTAATCATGGCAGACAGAATCCCAACGACTCCCTTACAAGATGATGGATTGCACTCCCAGGACCATGGGTCCTTAGCACACAGATAGGCTGGTGCGGTAATGTATTAACATCACCGGTCAGGAATTTGGCAGGGGGGAGGAAAGGGCTGGAGTTCGAGTCCTCCCAGCGCTCCACGATATTCAGTAGGTGTGAGAAATCGGTGCCGTGTACAACCTCAAACCACAGTTCTTTCTCACGGTCTCTCCATCTCAGCCCTAAGGTTCAAGAAATCAGAGAGGTTTTTTTCTAAAGAGTAGGAAGTCTGGTCTCTGTTTTTGCAAGGGAGAAGCACGCCAGAGGAGAAAATAAGCCTTGTCAGAGAGGTTCGGAGTGGCTTACCCAACTTTTTTATTTTATTTTTCCCCCTCTCTCAGAAGGAAGCAAGCCTCCATAGCCTCCCTGCCCTGGCTATGGTCAGCCAGCATCCTCCTTGTTACACTCAGGTTGGAAAACAAGTCTGAGCCTAGGGAGGTGAGCAATAGCCTTAACCCCAGCTTCAAGCCCAGGTTTTAGAGTGAGATTCATACCGGGTGTGTTGCTTTTTATAGCGCCACTGGCTTGGCCGCCAGTCCTTCATTTTGCAGCCCCCGGGGCGACACATTCCCCCCCCGACCCCCGCAGCCCCCAGCAGCAGGAGGGAGTTTGCTACCCGAGCGCGGGCAGGAGGCAGCAGGGAGGCCGTGGGAACGCGCTGCTCCGCTCCCTGGGAGAGTTGAGGTTCTCTTCGTTTATGGCCATGGCTGATGAGTTGCACTGCAGCAGGAACCGGAGTCAGCAGCAAGCCCTTGGTCCCTGCTGCGCTAAGGCAGCGTGTCTTCATGAGAAAAAACAGCATTTTGCCCCAAAATACTGATCACAACTCCCATGCAATCAAATGAGTGAAGTCAGACCAATGGTGGGAGAAGGGGGGGGGGAAAGTTTGGAAGCTGAAAATTTGTTCTCACACACCATCCCAGCTGCAAAGCCTCAGACCCCAGTGTCCCCATCCACTGCCCTTTCCAGCTGAACCATGCACAGACACATGCGATGGTCCTTCTCCACCTCGCCAGAGGATGCGGATAACTTGCAGCTGCAGCCCTGAGGGGCTCAGAGGCTCACTACAGCTCCCCAGAGTTTCCATGGGCTCAGGTTCAGGCCCTAAATATCCAACTGCTTGAGAGCAGGTAGAAGTCTGAGTCAAGCAAGGCTAAAAGCAAACAAAAACCATCAGCTGGCTTCTGGGAAAAGCCAATGGTAGGTGGAGCACTCCTGATGAAACAAGCCCCAGGGCTGCAAAAATCTGGGAACGGGTCCACAGGGTATTCAGAAGGGATGGATGGGCTGCAGCCATGGGAGAGAGAAGAATGAGCTGCCTGCCTCGGGGTGAAAGCAGAGCGAGGGCATCCCACAAGGCAGCCAGGGATGAGGTGCCCACCACACACCAGCTTGGCCCCTTAATCCCACCCTGCCCCACGACTCAGCTGGGCTGCAAAGTCCCGGGTCCTTCCTGCCTTGCAAAACGTGGTGACATCACCCTCCACGCGTCTGGTTTCACTGAGCCATGCTGGGATGTGGAAAGCCCCCAGGCATGCCCCGCTGGGTGATCAGTTTGGCCCAAAGGGCTCTGGTCGCCTCTCCTTTCCCATCCACCCTCCGCTCATGGGGCTCGCAAAGGTGCCCATCTGCTCTGCCCGGGCCCCGGTGATGGGATGCAGAGAGATGAGATAAACAAAAAAAAATAAAATTTATAATAAAAACATCAAAATAAGGAGGATTCAGGAAGGAGCACCGCGGTGGGTTAGCCCTACAGGGACCATAGACTCTTCATGAAAGGTTGAGACAGCCTTGCATTGCACTGTTGAAGGCCCTGTGTCCCTTGCTGTCCCCCTGCCAGCGTCCCTCCCTCCTCTCTCCACACACCAGCATGCTACTGGCTCGTTCCTGCACGTTCGTTTTCCCTGTCTGGCCCCTAAAGAGCTGCCCCACTTCACGGCAAGCTTTCCTCACTCCCCACACCTATCCACAACCCAGGGAGGCAGAGCAAAGAGGCGCTGCAAGAGCCCTTGGAGGCAGTGACTGCTACCACCCAGGCAACCAACCGTGCCCAGACCATGTCCTGGCATCAACTACTCCCCCAAAGAAGTGTCCTGCCCCTTCAAAGTGCCATCCAGCCCTCCCACGCGCTTCAAGCTTCTTGTTCCCAGCTCAGCGCTCAGGAGGCCAAGACAGAAATATTGGAGTAGCATCTTCCCTGATGAGAGACATCTTGGCAAGCTCCAGGAAACACAGCACACAGGCAGAAAGGAAGGCATCCCGCAGAGGTGGGCAAAGCCCCCGGATCCCCATCAAACTAAATATTACACTCATGACATACACCAAAATTCAAGGAGTTCGGGGAATTTTCAAGCTGCCCCTAGTGCTGGGGGACTCTAAGAAATGCCAGGGCGCTGCTCAAGGATGCAGCAGCACGTTGCAGGGAGAAAGAAGGGGCCATGCAGCCACCTTGCAGGTACCCAGGCCACGACTGCTGGCATCATCTGGAGGCAGAAAGCATCTCATCATGTATGGCGGGCCAAAACACAGAGGCACGCAAGCATGAGCTGAGATCTTGCAGTCCGGCTTTCTACGTTAATGACTCCACAGAAGATAAAAGAAGCAAAAGACCCATCCTACAGAGGAAATAATTAGGTTTATCACCCAATCTGATTTTCTGATTTGTTTTCTTCCCCTGAGCTTTTTCATCCTCAAGATTCAGTCCCCCTTCCCCACAGCATTACTTGCACTTCAGGCTCTATGGCGTTGCAAAGACATGTAATAACACACACTCATTTATGTGTTGCCTGTGCATCAGCCGTGCTTTGGAGCCCCCGTACTGGGCCAGGTCCCCCGTTGTGCTAGGAGGCATGCAAGAAAACTGACCTTTCTCCCCAAGAACAGATCACAGCTCACTTCCTAATGACACCCGGCATTCACCCACATGCTGGATAAAAACAAAACCAGCTGAGACGAGAGCGGCAGCTCTTCTAACACGCATCCATCCACACTCACGCTTCACCCCACAGCTGCACACCCCAGGCAGGCACCAACAGCCTGGCTATGGGGAGGTGACCGCAGCCAGCCACTGCGGCACTTAGTGGGAATGGTGTCAACCGAGAGGCCCGATAATCCGGTTTCGAGGAGCGGCACAGCTGATTTACAGAGAGGCTGATCTATAGGTTAATTAAACAGCCATATTCTTTTGTGAAACACTCAAGGCTCAATAAATAGAGGGAGAGTAAAATTCCAACAGGAACAGATAACGAACTGAATGAACCAACATGACAGGCGCTGGATCCCTATCTTATTTATAGGAATTCATTAGAAGGATAAGGGAAAATAGACTGCGATAAGAAGATAAAGCGGCTCATGTTTGGAGAGGACTTTAAAAAATACAAAGTCTTGCAGGCGTGTGAGGGATCACGGCTGTTAACGTGCTACAAAGGGAGAAATCTTCCCCAGGGATATCCCGATAGAGAGACTACGCCGGACAGAGGAGGGGAGTGCCTGGGCATGGGGCAAAGGAGGGGAGATAGATAACCTTGCAATTGCTCATTCTTCCCTATGCCTTTCCCAGGTAATTACGCAGCCACTCTTTGGTCCAAGGCATAACCCTGGGCTTTTTTCAGCCACCAACCTTTCACATGTAAATGGCACACGCCTGCAAAGCTGCTCAGGCAGCAAGGAACAAGGAGGGCTAACCTTTCCAGCCCACCCTCCAGGCCGGGAAAAGGTGAAGGATGTTTCCCAGGGTGCTGACCCAGCGCTTCAGGCTGTGGTGGCTTTGACATGGTCCACTCTTCTCGAGCACACCAACCCACTCCAAAACCCGGCACGCGCTAAACCTGTCAGCGCAGTCCATAGAAAAGCCATTTCACACAAACTTGGCTCCTGGGACCGGTGTTCGGGTGACGGCGATCAGACAGTCCTGCTCTGCCCACGGGCTTGGGTGACTTTGTCTGAAATGCTGGGGTTTTGTCTCAAGCACAAGGCTGGATGCTTAATCATTGGGACTCAGCTCTTCAACCCCAAATCCACAAGATTTTTACACCAGTTTCAGCTCAGGATCCCTTAACCCAGCTGTGGGACAGCCTGGCAAGCAGCTCCCTTGGCTGAGCAATGCTTAGAGAAGGTAATTCCCTGGTTATCCCTGCCGATGCTCTCAGCAGAAGCAGCCAGGTAAATCTTGGCATCACAGTGAAATCCCGGGTGCTCATGAATATGCCTCTGAGCAGCCGTTTTCACTCTTGTGCTCCAGGTCACCAATGCACTCGGGCACGTCAGAAGAGCCTCGGACCTACGCAGTGCAACCGCACTGCCTGCGGTCACCTTGGGACAGATAAAAGCGGAACATGGCAATCTTGACAGCAATATATCTTTAAGCCAGGAGCCTCAAGCTATTCACCAGCTGAAGGAGCTTGTGCCTGCACCCAGGCTGGCAGGGCTTGCAGAGCCAGTCCCATGGTCAGGCTTAGGAGGGAAATGGCTCTGGGAGAAAACACAACTGCAAAACAGGCTGTGCTGTGCACGGAGCAGATCCTGCCTGTTCTCCTGTTGACTCCTGTGAGCATTAGTGGGGTTATATGGGTGTAAACCATGGATGATATCCCTCACACATCTTCACACCCCACCTCCCTCCTCCTCTGTAAGCAGGACTGGAAAACACAGCCACAAAGCAGGGCCTCAGCCAGATTAAGCCTAATAACCCTGTGCAGGCCAAATATCATCCCAGAGTTCCTCTGGCAAAAGCCCCTGTGATTCTCTAGGGCACCAAAAGTCCCTTATCCACAGCAGAAGGAACTGGGAGACACCATTAAGGACAGGAAAACACCTCTGGTTTGGGCTGTGCCAAGGACTGCTCTTTGGACACTCCTGTGTGTGAGGCACATGTGCCTTCCCCTCCATCTGCCATCCTGCAAAGTAATTTGCCACACAGCTGTGTGCAGGTGATTCCCACCCCAGTTCATTTGCCTGACCCTCCTCAGTACCAGCTGGCCCCAGACCTGCGCCCATCCTTGNACAGGGATCTGTAACCACAATCCCAGTCCCTCTGGGTGAGACCAGGCTAAGAACACAATGGGCCGAACAGGAGATGAACTGAGAGGAGTCAGCTGCTTCTGCCCGCTTGCCATCCCAAGGGTCCATACAACAAGTGGGAGCTTTTCTCCCAACTCCCTTGGGTCCAGAACGCGGCCCAGGAGGAGGCAGAAGGGACTGGATGGCTGTAGGAGCCAGTTTCGCTCCCAAGGAAAGAAACTCATTCAAGGGGCAAGGTTTAGAGGCTGCATTACCAGCCAGGGAAATCCCAAGCTGACTGGAAAGCTCCTGTCCAAATAAACCCCATGGCCCCACCTTGACATCTTCTACATCCCAGCTGGAAACCAGCAGGCACGGGCAAGCACAAGAAAGCCAAGAGGTGCCCAAGACACGGGATGCGAGTCCAGCACTCCCTAATTCCACCTCTCACCCACCCAGCTGCTCAGTTAAATATAAAGACACGAGGAGTGTGTCTCTTCTACCCAGAGCCATGAGCATGGCACAGAATAAGCTCCCCCAGGATCAGCAGCCAGAGGAGGGTCCTGGAGACCCGTAGAGGAAAGCAGCATTTCCAGCCCCCACTGAAAAGCGATATTCCCAGCCTCCAGGGAAAAGCAGAGTGACCACATGGAAGGGAATCCCAGCGCCAGCAGACAATGTAGCCGCGTCCTCCCTGGCTCAGCCCCAGCTGACAAACGGGAACAAACCCAACTGAACCATCCACCTCCCTGCCCTGGCAATTATACTCCGAGAGAAAGGTTCAAAGCACTATTGCAATCAATGAAATCAAAAGAGCAATGTCAGCTCACAGCCCTGGGAGGATCTGGCCCTTTACAGATCTCTGAATTGAAAACGCACATCACTGCATGCTAAGAGTTCATTTCCTATGGAAAAAAAATAATAATAATCCTTTTTTTAAGCAGAAGCTTTCAGCACTCAGGGGACACAAAAAGCCACATACTGAGACATGGCTTGCATGGCGTGGGGGTGAAATCAGGCGGCTCAGGTGAGCGTCACAGTACAGTTGTGCTCAGTTATTTCAGTTGTGTGCTCCTGGAAAAGCCATCAGTAAGTTCAAATCTGCTTTTCTCATATTGGGGTGGGGGGGGG
>VXBO01003262.1:426468-479613 GCA_013400135.1 Rhinoptilus africanus
CTTTTTTTTTTTAAATCCTACCTTTACCACTGCTTTCCTGATTACACAAAGCAACTTGGGAGCAGAAGCCCAGGCTGGCGATGCACGCTCAGCTGTAAATCACTCCTGGTCCATTCACAGCAGAAGTCTTCCACGAAGGGCTCACCTCCAAATGGTCCCCAAACGGCCGGAGGTGAGCCAAGAGCCAGATTAATGCGAGAGGGGCTTTGTGCTGGGAAGCGACGCATCAGAGAAAAATGTTCTCTTGGGATGGGGATAGCATCTGGATTCTGGGGGAAGCCACTGGGCTGCAGCCTCGGGCAGGGATAACAGCACAAAAGCTGCTTCTGCTCTCAGACCTCCCCCTCACCTGCTCAAGTGACCAGCTCTCCCGTGCCTCAGTTTCCCCAGCCATCAAATTGGGCAAGAGCAAAAAAAATCTGGCTTGCCTCCATGAAACACTGATATTTCAGGAGCTTAAAGAAGTGTATGAGTGTTTGATGAAGGACTAACGACATTGCCACCTGCTAAAACAAAATGCCCATCTGCCATGCATTCAGATGAGTACTCTTCGTTCTACCATGGGAGCAGTCTTGGGGAAAAGAAAAACCAGTCTTTTCTCCCTAACCTGCATCTCCTGGTGCACATATGGTTTCCTTGGGGAAGAGATCTTGTGCTATATGTGAGGAGTTATGATGGGACCACCCTGCTTAGACCCTCACCATCCTTCTGCTTGCNGGGCAGCAGCCAGCCGGGGCTGTCCCCCGGCCCCCCCCAGCCCCAGGGGCAGGTGGGCTCTCACCTGATGAGGTTCTGCAGGCCCTGCTTGCTGGAATTCCTCCTCAGGATGGCGCTGGTCATGGTGGCCGCTGCTGTGGCGGGCAGGGGCCCGGCTGCCGCCCCCTTCCCCAGCGCCGCCGGCAGCCGCCCGCCNCCCCAAACGGCCGGAGGTGAGCCAAGAGCCAGATTAATGCGAGAGGGGCTTTGTGCTGGGAAGCGACGCATCAGAGAAAAATGTTCTCTTGGGATGGGGATAGCATCTGGATTCTGGGGGAAGCCACTGGGCTGCAGCCTCGGGCAGGGATAACAGCACAAAAGCTGCTTCTGCTCTCAGACCTCCCCCTCACCTGCTCAAGTGACCAGCTCTCCCGTGCCTCAGTTTCCCCAGCCATCAAATTGGGCAAGAGCAAAAAAAATCTGGCTTGCCTCCATGAAACACTGATATTTCAGGAGCTTAAAGAAGTGTATGAGTGTTTGATGAAGGACTAACGACATTGCCACCTGCTAAAACAAAATGCCCATCTGCCATGCATTCAGATGAGTACTCTTCGTTCTACCATGGGAGCAGTCTTGGGGAAAAGAAAAACCAGTCTTTTCTCCCTAACCTGCATCTCCTGGTGCACATATGGTTTCCTTGGGGAAGAGATCTTGTGCTATATGTGAGGAGTTATGATGGGACCACCCTGCTTAGACCCTCACCATCCTTCTGCTTGCGGTCCCTCTCATTTCATTTAAACGTTTCCTTTCAATCACTTCTGCAGAAGTGTTTCTTGCCACCTGGTAAGCTGAAATGGGGAAGTTGCCCGTGAAATACACCCAGAAATCGCAATAAAAAGGAAGTGCATTAAAGCCAGATCAGAAGGAAGTGCCTTCCCTCCTCCCCAGTCTCTTCATTTCAAAACACTTTATTTGTTTCTGCAGATATTTACTAAGCATCCCCTAGGTGATCAGGAACAACAAAAAAACCACTAAGCACAGACATCGGTGCTCCCCTCATTCTGTGGGCTTCTCAGATGTGTTGTCACACTGCATTTGTTTCCTTTCTAAATTTGCTGAGAGGATGCAAGAGATCCACCACAAAAGGTCTTGGTTGCTCAAAAAGAGCCTGTCCCAGCCCTGCAAGTACTTACAGGAGTAATTCGGTTTAAGCGTGTGAACACTCCTATTGACTTCACCACAACTGCCCACAGAGTTGAAGTATGCCCCTACAAGGTTTTCTTTCTTGAGAGAATCGGTCCAAACCTGCCGGTGCCTCCCATGGTCCGAGCACACAAAGGAGGCAAGATGGAGGAGCCCCAGCGGGCAGAGACTCAGCTAGCAGCCATGGGCCAGCAACAACTGGGGGCTGAATGAAATCACAGCAGCACTCTTATTTCAGGCAGAGATGCCGGGCGATCCGCAGGGCCTCAGGGAGGTGAGGAGGGGCAGGGAGGAATGCAGCTGCTGTCACCAGGAGAAGGCAGGAGCTTGCTGGGTGTGGGGAGGGAAAGAGGCGATGGTGCCCCACTACCTACTGGAGGTGACATCCTCTGAGTAAAGAGGCAGGAGGAGAAGCTGTTGATTCCCCCAGGAAGCGACCCTTGCCTTGACAACAGTTTGTCTCATGGAGGATGCCAGCATGAGCTCCTCCTCTTGCAAGCACTTGGCCGGCTTCCACTCCGAGCCCAGGACTGACTGCCTCTCGGAGACGGGGGCCTTCAGTGAACAGGGTGGGTAAAAACCCTGCTGGCTGATGAAATCCAGGACCAGAGAGAGGTCGCAACCTTAGCTCTTACTGGTCTAAGGTGCTAAGATGGTTCAGGAACATCAGAAGTGAAGCAGTGAGGAAAGGAGTCCCCACATTGCAACAGGCTGAGCTCTGCATTGCTTCTGGGGAGAGACATTTCCAGTATTGAACTCCACCTGGAAAATCCTCCTGCCTTCACAAGGTGGCTGTGCTATTTGACCTCTGGAGAAGGTTTCCTGCCCTTCTCCCTGGCTTTCATCTAAAAGACAGAGCAGATACAAGAAAGCTCTTCCTTCCTCCAGCATCAGCAGGGTCCAGCAGGACCACAGGGAGGGGAGAGCAGGACCCTCTTTCTAAACTCACAACTTGCAAGGAGGGGGCGAACTGTGCACCCTCAGGGATACATTGAGTCACTATCCCCTTTCCTGTGGGGCAGGGAGCATTTAAACCCACTATTCAAAAGCGCAAAGGCTGGCCCTATGGGACCACAGAGAAAGAGCGGTGCAGGAGAAATCCCACACCATCACCCCACAGAACAGAGGCATCTTCTGTCCCCTCTCCTCCCTTGCTTGCTGCCGAGCCCAGGTGCATCAGTCTGACTCATGCCACGTATCCAAAAACAGTAAGGCCAGCATCAGTCCCACAGCTGCTTGTATCCTTTCACAGAAACAAACCTCCCAGTCCCACCAGGAAATGGGTAGGAGTACAGCGGACACAGGAAGAAAAAGAAAGAATTAATTCAGCTGTTATTTTATGCACAGTTTAAGCTAGAAGAACCACCATAAATCCCTGAGGCAAAACTGCACCCTGCTACAGGAGCGGGGATGCCCGGAGCACCCAGACACATGCTGCAGGGCACCAGAGAGCTTCCCAGAGCTCTTCCAGCAGCAGGGGAAGCAGAGAAGGTGAGACGCCAGGACGGAGCGAGTCTGGCTCCATCGCTGAGGAGAGGAGGGCGGGAGTCCCAGAGAGATAGGGCCGCACCAGTTCCCGTTAATTACACAATCACTCTGCTATGTAGGACTAGTTGCAAAATCGGTCGGAGGCTAACACATGGTCTAGGAAAAAAAGAAACAGAATGAAAAAAACTCCATTCCTGCTAGTAAAGAAATGCAGCCCAAGCAATTTTCTCCAATATTGCTGGGATGCAAAGCACTGTCAGCATAAGCCCCAACATACTGTCGCTCCAAGCGCCAGTCCTTTATAGGCCCCATCAGCTGCCAGCATGGTTTCCACGCCTGCGTGTCAGTGGAGGGATCCCACCCAGAGAAGACGTTCTCGCAGGAACAGCCTCACCTCTTCAGCAAGGACTAGGCAGCTGCCTCAGCAGAGACCCTGCACTTCTGCCAGCCGCCCTCCTAGGACAATGGGGTGGATGGAAGGAGTCTCTCTGTTTTGCCTTAGCAGAGGGAAGGATGCATCACATCTCAAACCTCTCTCCCCACCCTGACACCTCTTCAACCTCTCTTTAACCATGTATGTGCAACCCCCACTTTGAAGCCAGCCTGGAAGACATCATCACTTGCCCAGCTCCCCCAGGAGCCCCAGTTCAGTGAGAGGAGCACAGCAGTTGGTACAGCTCAGCTGTGTAGATGGTGTGGTTTAATGTGGTTTACACATTAGCCTGATGGACAGGGTTTGCCCATCTCACCTTCACCCCTAACTCCCAGTTAGCTCAGCACATCTTACTCTGCCAGCCCTCACTTTTGGGCAGCCAAATACAGAGGCCAAAACAGGCAGCCGGAGGTAATCCCAAGGAAACAGGGTGTCTAGCAGCCAAAGGCAGCACGTTGTCTCCTTCACACCAGAACATCTTGTTACAAGCTCCAGAAGCGTGCTGTTGGAAGGGCATGGCATCTCATCTGTGCAGTGAGCTCAGGGTGCAGAAGAGTCCAGTCCCAACGCTGCTCCCCAGCAAGACTTCCCCTGCCCTGGCCATGAGTCAGGAGGGGACGTTCCCAAGCCAATGTGTGACCCCATGGGTGTTCAGGGAGGGGATGCTGTAGGCGGGAGCTGTCTTGGCTCAGAGCTTCCGCCTGGCCCAAGCGCCCAGAGGAGCACCAAGAAGAACATCTATAATTGTGGGCTGGATCCAAAGAGTCAACAAATACCATGTCATACCAAGTCTCAAGTACTTGGCTGGGGATCAGTGATGACTTTCTTCCTATGACATCCAAAGAGGCAGAAAGGATAGGGAGAGAAAGCCAGGTCTAGAATGAGCATCCCTCTTCCTCTACCCCACTGCTACCCCTCAACCTCACGCAAAGCGGAGCAGGGACCGTCCCTGTGGAGCACTTAATGGGTATATGCATGAACCTAAAATCCCAAGAGTTTGCTTCCTCTCCCAGAGTTAGGGGAGATGCAAGCTTACAAGCCTTGTAAGATAAGATGGTTTTGCTCCAGGGGTGACATAAATGAGAACAGAAGATGAGGGGACCAAGGGAGAAGAAACCAAAGGGAACGTGTGAAAGCTGGATTTAAAACGGAGGGAGGGAAGCAAAGAGAGGTGGTGTAAGCATTAACTGGGCAGTCCAGCATGGTTAAAAGAAATCAGAGCCCCTGTTGCGCCAGGTGCTGTGCAAACAGGGAGAGACACCCCCTGAGCCACTGCGTGAGCTGCCACCCGGGTTTTACAGACGAGGGCCAAGTGACTCAGGCAAGCCCTGGAGGAGTGCAGCCGGTCCAGCACCCCCAGACAGCGTGGTTACTGCAGCACACACCATATCTATATGTTAGGTTAAATCAGCAAAGCCATTGGGAAAGAGACAGGAAGACAAAACAATGGCTGCAGATAAGACACTCCCAGCCCACGCAGGAGGGTCACTACAGGACAAGAGGAGAACTATTGGCCCTGAGGAGACTGGCTCCATCTCTTCGGGATCCATCTCCACCACAGGGCCAAGAAGCAGGACAAAGGACTCCAGCCAGGATGAATAAGCCATAGGCAACTGCTGCCAAGAGGTTGTCCCCCCACTGGCAGACACTGTAGGAAATGTCTAAAAAGGCCTTCTTACAGCATCACATTGCCTTGTCACTAGGCTTTGCTGACTGAGGTTTAGAAAGCGGCTGAATGAATCTGAACTCTGAATGTCCATTTAAAATAGAGCGGCCTTTGCTTTGGCTAGGTGGATTAGATGGACACAGGGCAGCTGAAGACACCTTCAGACATTTCTCATGTTTAGGAAGCTGTAGTAGAGGCACCACCTTCTTTCACCAGGTGGCATCTGTGCGATGTGTTTAAGCATCACCCAAAGCCAAGCAACGCGTTTAGTTGAAAGGTCTGTAGGATAGTACTGCTGTGTGAGTACAGCCCTGTGCCCAAGCCGTGCTGCTCAGCTGGCCAGCACAGCACAGATTTCAAGAAGTGAAATACAGCTTCTGCTCGATATAAACTTATTAGCTCAGCTGCAGCTGGCCCAAGGCTCTGATGTAGCACCGCATTGTGCAACACAAGCAGTTTTAGCAACCATTAATCCCTGCCTTACACTGCTGGGCTGATTATTCCAGCTGGGGTCAGGGTAGACTTATGAATAAGGAGGAACTCCCAGGCATCATCTGACAGTTCCTGCTTCCAAACTATGCCCTCATTTCAAGATGCACCTTGTCCTGGGGAAAGGCATCTAATCTCAGCTTGCCAATATCCACCCATGCCACCTTACCAAGCTGGGCAAAAGATGGGAGCTATTATGAAGGGGCAGTCAAAAGTATTGTCATGCATCCAAAAAGCCTGAAGACCAACACGTGCCTCTGCCAAGAGGGAGGGCAGTCATTAATGCTCCAAAGTGAAGCCCAACAGAAAGTTAGGATGGGCCTTTCTGCACAAGGGGCAGCTAAGGCTACAGCAGGAAGATAGCAACTGGAGTGAAAAAGCAGTAGAAGAGACAAATGCCACTCCAAGGAAGGAAAAATCCCACCAGAGCAGGGGTGCACGGCCTGCATATCACATCAGTCTGTCCTTGAGGGCAGCTCAGCTCAAACACACTGCTGTCAGCTCCTGTTACGTGAACCTTAGTGACAACTGCAAGGAGGCACTTATTCTAAGAGGAAATAATTATTACCATCAATTTTATTGGGGGAGAACTTTGCCCCTCCCAAACTGCTGGCAGTCATGATTGTTTGGGGTCTGTCAATAGTTCAGGGTTTGTCGATGCTAATGGCCCCAGAGAAAGCTTTCACTGGAAAGGAAACTGCTTTTGCAGCAAAAAAAAAAAATCACATGCATGCACAAGCACAGAAGAAAAGATCATATTTTCCAAACTGTCTGGCAAGGGCTTGATAAAAGGCATTGCACGTACTGTCTATTTAGCTGCAGCAAGCAACAGATACCTAGAGCTGGGAGAGAGGCTTCTCGGTAATGAAGAATTAATCCCTAGCAAAGGATCTATTTTCAAAGTGACATGTAAGCAAAAGAACTGGAGGCCTCCAGCTGATGCAAACTGGCACAGCTTTACGGCAGACAGTGGGATGGGGCTGATGTACACTAGCAAAAGCATCTGGGCCCACACATCTATGCAATAGCAAGAGAAATCCAAATAACTGAGTCTCGCACATCTCAGACCAGTTGCTCCCAGGTGGCTCCAAGTTTTCAAACCACTGGGTGCAAGTCACTAATCAAGCTAATAAAAGCCTGCTGACTGCCATTTCCATTCATTAATAAATCCATCTGGGTTTGCTCATATATTTTCCTCTTTACCTATGTATTCCTTTGACAGTTATCAGACACATCAGGCTGGTATGAACCACCACTGCTCCTCTGAGATAGGGTGAACCCAAGCAGCTCCTGGGTTCAGCAGCCACCCCAGAGGACTCAAGACGGAGCCATCAGCATGAGCTCTGCTGTCAGCCCCAGCGGCCCATCGCAGGAGTGACTTGTTTAAAGCAGCAAATAACAGAAGCTATTTTGACCTGCATTGCTGCAAATTCTCCCGCAGGGCATGGGGGCTGCCAGTCTCCTTGCTCAGGCATTGCACAAGTAGCAGTGGAGCCCCTAGAAAGCTGCTGCAGACCTGCCCGTGAGAAAGACAACTCCAAGTGCCGAAACCTGGGATTAAGACACTCCAGCGGCTGCCTTACACATCTGGTGTGTGTTAGGAGGGATACACTGGCAAGGAAAACACACACAGGCTCCAAGAGGGGCTGGTTAACCCATTCCTGACTGAGCCTGTGTGGAGCACCCAGACAGGCTGGGGTCTGGGAGACACCTGGCCAAGCCTCGGGAGAGCTCAGTTCAAATCTCAGCAATGGCCTGCGTTCCTAGGTGATATCAGGAAACCAGGGAGCAGTTCAGGTGCCTAAACATAGGTCAAATGCCACTGAGAATGCCTTAGGTTACCTAAGGCACCTGTCAAGGCCTGGCAGATGGCACATGGGTCTAATATGAAACCACTTCTTCTGGGTACACAATTCACAGTGAGCAAGTGCTATGGTTAGGGCATCTCTTCCCCTTCCTAAACATCTCAGCCTCAGTTGTCTGGCCTTGCAGTAGAGGTAACCCGTCCTCTTTGCCCTGAGACAGTAGGCCATTGGTATAGCCACAGGGCACCCCCACAGCGACACCGCGACCTTGGCTGGGCACTGTGGGTGCTGCTCTAGTACCGATCACGCTGCAGTCACGCTGTGCAGGAGAGTTGACTGACAACATGCACAGCACCTCCTAGGACATATTTTTGGCCCATATACCGGATGGCCATGATCCAGAGTACAACCTGGGTAAAGAGGCCCCTGAGTCTCTATCATACAAATACACCCCTGTGTCTTACTTTTATTGATGTACATTCTCAAGGTTTCTCCTTATGAAGGGCTTAAGGAGAACAGAGCCATTCGATGAGAACCCGTTCCTCATGCCTTTGGCTTCAAAGGATGCCAATGCACCTCTTCAGAGAGCCCAAAGGCTCTGCTCGATGAGGAGCTTGTAGGAAGGGAACAGGAACCACAAGCTCCCGCAGAAGCTGGGAGTTGCCTTGGGCAGAGCAGAGCCCTCTGTGCTCTGCGCTGGGCGAGGGGGCACTGTTTTCCCAGAGAGGTTCAGGTAGCCGGACTGTACCCGGAGGGCTGCACGTGGAGGACGAAGTGAGAGCAGCAAATCCTTGCTGCATTTCCCTGAGCCCCTGAAGACAACAGCAGGGTTGCACTGCCAGTCAGAGACAGACTGCAGTCCCAAGAGCCTGGCAGACACCAATTCCCCCTTGGAGCCTGGGCAACAACTTTCTTTGGGCCCGGACTGCCACCCCCACCCCCCCTAAAGAAAAAGCTGTTCCCTATGATAACACAGCACCGACGAGGCCTCGGAGCACCCCCTGGCCAGGCGGTCTGCCTAGATGCAAGTCAGAGTCCCGACAGAGGCAGCAGCCAGGCTGGATGAGTGCCTAGCTGGGAGCAAGCCTAGCTCTGGGGAGAGCACCGAGGCAGGAAGGAGCCCACTCGGCTGCTGTGCAGACCCCGCAGTCACCGGGGTGATGGATGCAAAGAGTGGGATGAAGGCAGAGCATTGGCCAGGGCTGGGTTAGCGGGGTCAGTGGGGGTCAGAGCAGAGGGGCCCAGGATCCCAGGGGCATGCCGAAGTTAACCACTTCACTGCCGTGGATCCAGCTGTCATGTGTTCTACGCTTCCAGTTACTGCTAGAAAAAGAGCTTTCAGATTTTGGGAAAGGCCTGAAACCCCCTGAAGCAGCACACTGTACAAAACCCACATGTCCAGGGAGGATGCCCAGACCAGGGGGGTGGAAAAAAACTCCTTCTTTCCTCCTTCCTTCCCAAACTGTCCCTCCACACACCTTGTATATCTCTAGGCTTAACTCAGCCGTGACCATGGAGCAGCACTCACCCTGTTTCAGCTGCAGCAAACCTGGGGAAGCCCATGCAGCTACACCCCCGGGCAGCGTGGCTGTGAACAGACATAGAGATGACCCCACTCTCCATCCTGAGGCCAGGACACCACCCTGTCCCAAAATGCAATCATATCCCCTGGCAGCAGCTCTCCCTGGGGACATTCCCAGCCTGGGGGATGCCCAACTCCTCCATGCAAGCAGTAAAACCCTGCCATATCCCAAAACGCTGCCTGGGCATCTCCGCTTTGTTTGCTGCAGATTTATTGATGATGTCAAACAAAACAGGCCAAGCAGAGCTCACCCCCTCATGGGGTGCAGCCAGGGGATAGCTGAGCCCCCCACAACCAGAGGGGCTGGGTGCCCCAGGGGGGCAGGCTGGGCTGTGCCTCTGCCCCCCCTCCCTCCAGAGGAGCAGGAGACCCAGCGCCACCTCAACCGGCAGAAGGGCTTTTTCACCCCACCCCAGCAATGGTGGTCTGGCAAAACTTCCTCTTAGCAGCCCCCCGGTGGTCCCTGGGACAGCCAGCCCAGCCTTCCTCACAGCCAGCTCTCTCCAAAATTCAGGGGCAAAGGGATTCCCACAGACAGACTGCACCCCAAGAGTTTTAAAAGAGCCAGCCCTCCAGCCAGCAGAGATCCTTCTGTGGGTTAAGAAGTAAAATTCAAATAAAGGCTGCTGGGCAACCCCCTACTTTAATATATGTCTCCAAAGCCACAGCTTTACATTGCAAACTAAGATCAGAGGCGAGGCAAGGCATGGCAGGCTTTTTTTTTTTTTCCCCAAGAAGAAAGGGGCAGTGAAGGCACCTGATACCTCCCTATAATTAGAGATAGTTCCTTATCCCTAATGCCGCTGCCAGGGCACCTATATCCAATTTGGAAATGCTAAAGTATTGCCCAACTTCATTAAATTATCCATTTGGCCCTCCCCTGTTCATTTCACTGCTATTTTTCCACTTTAATGAGCCCAGCTGGGTCAAACTGTAACCAGTTACTGCTGAGCAGGGATCAGCCATCCCTCCATGCCTCCCCCAAGGAATCTGGTGTGCCAAGGGGACCAAAGACTCTCCACGTATCAGTTTTCCCAGACAACCTCCTTCCAACCACGGGTATACTTAGCAACAGCAGTCATCCTAGCAAGGGCCCTCGAGACTCCTCTAAGGATCCGGAGAATTCAAGACAGCTGGGGATAGACATGGCAAAGAAAAGCCTGAGGCTTGCTAGCACAGCAGAGTCTCCCCAGGCAGTGACCATACATGGGTTGCCAGGAGCTCCCTGCAGCTCACGGGGTGGGAAGTCCCAGAAGGAAGGAGGTGGGGGAATCTGGGAGAAAACAAGTTCTCATCTCAGACCCCGTAGGTGAGAGAAACCTGCCTCGTGAGCTGTGCTCCTGCTCAGGTGCAAATATCCTGCCGAGCAGAGCCCAAGCTGTAGGGATGTGCACAGCCATGGGTGCAGCAACTAAGGCCAGGGGCTGCCTGAAGCCTCCAGAGCTCTGTGGAGAGTGCTCTGAACAACAGACCCGATACACCTAGGATTATCTATCCCTGGTATAAGGCAGGCTTCCCCCACATCTCGGGCTCCCAGCCTCCCACCATCAAGGCAGGAGGGTCAACTCCTTCATCCTGCACAGTGTTGTCCCATCAGGGCAGGGCAACCCAGGCTGCCACCTCCCCAGAGCCCACCCCAGCTTCTCACTTCTTTTTGGGCAGGCTCCGCATCAGGCTTACACCCCAGCAGTTTCCATCTAGCAATTCCAGCTCACAAAGAGAGCATAACACCAGGTTGGTTTGGGTGGTGTTACGCTGACTTTGCCAGCATGTCCCCATTTGTATCAGGGAACAGAGTAAGCTCTGTCCAAATTAGGATTTCTAGGACATTCTCTAACGTAGACTCCTCTTCTACGTACACTGGGCACAGTCAAATAGATAAGATGTTTTGTTTAAGCAAACCGAGCACCTCTTTTCTCCCTGTATCTCCTCGCTGTGCTTTTACACCAAGGAGCCTTGGGATTTACTTTCCTGGCAGCTCCACCACAAGACCCACTGCTCACATCCCCAGCAGACCTTACGCTGGCTTAGGAGCACTGTCCTGACTGCACTCACCCACAGGTCAGCTTGAAAAGAGTCCTCAAGGAGAGGAGATCAGAGAGCTGAGGTAGCCACAGGGTGACAAAAGGTAGCCCCAAACAGCAAGCCAACACTTCCTTCCTCCATTTTGGGAGCGCAAATCACCAGAGCCTAGCAGGGGTTTAAATAGCGCATTTAAAAGCAGGAGAAGTTTTGAGCTGCACATGAAACTATGACACAGGCTGGGAGGGAAAGTAATTCTCCGTATTTTAAAAACAAAAAGGAAGCTACTTTTGCTCACTACTGCTTTTCCATCAAGTTTCATATTTCATCAAAATTCTAAAAGGCAGCTCGGGAGGAAGGGTTGTGCCACCCTGCCACACACATTTTTTTTAAACAAGTCTCTAAAGGCGGTAAGGGTTGGAGTGGTACGGAACAGACACCCCCAGACAGGCCCTTATTTAGCTGAAATTCCAGCAGGAAACAGAGAAGGGAAGAAGCCAGTTCTGCCTCACCCGCAGCCCCCACCGCCTTGCCCTGGCTGTGCTGCTGTACCTGTGCCCTCCGCACCAAGAGGGGAGCAGAAAGGCTCAACTGCCTCGGGCCACCCCCAGCGTCTGCTCCTCGCTCCTCCAAGGTGAGCTGAGCCTGCCGCAGAGGCATGGCTGGGCTGGAGCAACGCTAGGAATCCCATGGACCACACTGAGAAACTCCTGCCCTCCCCCAGCAGCCAAGGATTCCCCTTTGTTTCAGCAGAGTCATGCACGGAGCCTTCCAGCACCTTTTGAAGCTTCCAGTCAAGTCTTCAGCCCAGGCTAATTGCTGTCGGGTGTCAGCCAAAACACTAACTGCACCCGTCAGTGACAGGAGATGAGACACCTTTCTCCTCTCTTTGTCACTCAAGGGGTTTTGGTTTTTTCACATTGACACTCACTGTGCTGGCTTTCAGGAGCCTTGGGGAGAAATGCTAATGCGAGCTTTGAAGCTAGAGGCGAAAAATCAGCCAACCCCCCAAGCTCCCTGGATGCTCCGCCTGAATCCAATCCAAATCGGAGTATTTCTGGGTGCTATACCTCAGCCAGGCTTATCTCTCTGCCTCCACCACAGACAGATGTGGTCTCTGCTACTGGTCTGTCTCCTTTTAACCCCCATGGAAAGCTGTCTGCCTTGGAGCAAACAGACCCCAAATTTTAAAATCTCTGCTGATAAAACAACAAAGCAGAGTGGAGGCACAGGGGGAGATCTATAACCTTACAGCAACTAGCCTGAAACATCGCCGAGTTAATGCAGTTGGAGGCACGGGGGACACAGCAAGGAATCAGGTGTGCCCAGTGATCGCTGCAAGGAGAGGAGGCAGCAGATCTCTGCCCGCTGGTCTCAGAGATGGGGCTGATTTCAACTGTGGAGCAGATACAGGCTGCCAGACCCCTTGCTGAGCTTGCCTGCTGCTGGAGCTGTGGTTCCCCACTTGATCAAACCGCCTTCCAAAGGCTTTGAAGTTCAAAGGAGATGAGACCATTAGGAAGTCTTAGTCTCTCCCTAGCTGGAGGAGCTTGCTGAAAGCCTACCGGAGCACCTGACCCATTTCAGCTTCATGGGTCATCATCATTTTGGCCATGCATCCTTCTTTCCCACCATCACCCCTCCCAGTTTCCCGGCCTCCCAGTTTCCTGGGACTGAAAGGGAGCCATGGTGTCGAGTACCCACTCCCCAGGCCTCACCTCTCGCTCTCCCCGAAGGATTCATCTCCCACTTGGTTGGCACCTTCCGCACCCTCCTGGCACCCCTCCGAGTCTGACATCTTCTCCCCTGGCCGGCACGGCGGCCCCACAGGCAGCTCCGGCACAAGGGTGCTGCCGACGTTTCACTTTTCCTGTGCTCGGCAGAAGTGAGCCGTGCCGGAAACCTCAAGGGTTGAGGGTTTGGGGGATGGGAGCGGGCCAGAGGGAAGGCAAATTTGGGGGGTTTTTTTGGTTGGTTTTTTTTTTTAAACCACCATTTCAGGGACTATTTAAAGGTTTTGCCTCTGCCAGCAGCTCAAAATCGGAAAGTGCAGGGCTAACCCAAAGGAAATCAGGGGGCACAGACATCCCACCATGGCAGGGAGAGGGGTGACCCACTGCTCCCCCAGCTGTCCATGCCACTTTGGGGACAGCCAGCATCTCTAAATCACAGCACCATAACAGTGCACCGGGTACCAGTGTGCTGCTGCAGGAGCTGCTGAGGTTGTCCTGACTTTGCATTTCTCAAAGCCCACTGGAGCCAAAGGGTCTGCTGCTGCCCTGCAGCCATCACCCATCACCTCCCTTCCCAGCTCTGCTCCTTTCCCACGGCTTCCCACTGCTGACGTTCTGCAACACCTCCTGGGGCTTGGACTCATCTCTTTGTCTCTTTGCCTCTTTGCCACCGGTGATGGGGGTGGCCAGGAGCCTGGTGGGTACAGCCTGGTGGGAGGATGCCAGCAGAGCATGGTGGCACAGCCTCACCCTTTCCTCCCCACAACAAGGGGGATGAGCATCCCCAGCTTCAGTGCAGGACCAACAGCAGAGAAGTCCCCCATTCCCATCCCCACAGCACCGCCAAAGCCTCCCCATCCCCACCAGGACCCCCATGGCGGGGGCAGACCCTGCTGGCACCGTGGCACAGGTTGGGGTCTGGCACCCCAGGCAGGCGACACCCGCCTCTCCCGCCAAAGCTTTATTTACACCGCTGCTGCCAGGACGCAGCTCTTCGCAAAACCAGAGAGAAACAGCACCCAGTCGGTGCCCTTGAACACAGGGGGACGGCGGGGACAGAAGGGAGCAGAGGACAGGTGTGGGGAGGCAGGTGCTTAGGACTCGCCAGCCTCGAACATCTTCTTCCTGCCCTCCATGCCAGACTTCTCCTCGATGTTCTTCCTCCAGTCACCGACATCGCGGAGGTCCTTCTCCTGGGGGAGGGATGGGCACGTGGGTGCAAGCGGTGTCCCCCGGGATGAGAACCCACCCAGGCAGGACCCTTC
This sequence comes from Rhinoptilus africanus, assembly GCA_013400135.1. Classification (NCBI taxonomy): domain Eukaryota; kingdom Metazoa; phylum Chordata; class Aves; order Charadriiformes; family Glareolidae; genus Rhinoptilus; species Rhinoptilus africanus. The sequence continues at coordinate 440,851 of VXBO01003262.1, forward strand.
ACCCGTCCACCCATGGAAAACCCCGTGTCAGCTAAAGGAACCCAGTTCCACTCATGCTGTACATCTTTGTGGGCTGCACCCTCCTCTTTCAACATCGTGGGTTCCAGAGGAGGCAATATGGAACAGGAGGAATATCATGGAGGGAGGCTCACTCTCAACTCTGTCTATCACACAGGGAGAAGTGAGGCCTGGAAAATGGGGGCCAGCTCCTGTATGGGCACAGGGGAGAGGGAAGGAGTACCTTCTCAGTGTCCTCCTTCTTGACTTGCTTCAGGTTGGCTCGGAGGTCCATGCAGACCTTGTGCTTGGAGCCCAGCAGGGCCCGCAGCATCGCATCGGCGGACATGCGCACCCTGCGCAGGGGCGGCCTCTTGAACTTGCCACGCAGGTCAAAGAGCTTCTGGCTCAAGTCTTCCAGCTGCGGGGGCACAAAATGGGGGAGGTCAGAGAGAGCGCAGGGTGTGGGTTTCGTGAGATGGACCCAAGCAGCACGGGGAGGCACAAAGGATGGGCTGGAGACTTCCCTGATGGATGGCTCCAGCGGAAACTCACCTCCTTAGTAGTCTTCTGTAGCTTCACCTCTGTGTCATACCTCTCCTCATCCACCGACTCTATCTTGGCATGAAGCTTTTTGCACAACTCCTGGAAGGAAAAGCAGAGAGGGATGTTGACCCACTCTGGCTCTGGAAGAACTCGGTCCAGAAATGCAGATTGGGTCAAGACCAGATGGTGAAGGGTGGCTCCTGGTCTCCATGCTACCAGCTTCACACAAATGCTGCCTCAACACATTATCAGAAATGCAGCTTTCCTGACAGCCAGACCCCTCTTTTATTGCAAAAGAGAGACCCCATCTGTCTCTCAAGCCAATTCCACATCCAGCCAGCTCCAGGGCACCCACTGGTGAGAGGGCAGTCAAGATGGCAAGGACAATCTAGATCCACCAGGCTGACTGATAGAGCCAAATCCTTTCTGCTCCAGCACAGTGAAAGGCTTAAAGAAGTCTCTACCTGAAGTTCCTGCATGGATCCTGGGAGCGACAGAGGAGGGCAATGCTCTGCCAGGTAGTTTTGCTTTTCCACTTCTTTAGCAGCTGCTTCTTTTTCTATTTCGGTGACAGCGAGCTGGAGCATAGCACTCTGGAAGGCAGCAGGAGGATGATCAGCATGGAGTGGAGGCAAGGGAGCAGGGCAGAGGGGGTTGGCAAGAGAGGGAGAGCCCTGATAGAGAGGCAGCTTGGGGAGCTCCCCATCACAGGGACACTGGTGGGGACACAGTAAGGAGTGGGGAAGGGTGTTGGGGGCACCCAGGTTGTGCATTGTGGCCTCTTCCAGGAGGGAGAGTGCTGAGAGCTGGCTGGCTCAGGATGGGAGATGGGATGGCTGGGACACACCTCACCCAGTCCCAGCAGTGCCACGTACCTTCAGGTGCTGCCGACGGGCAGTGGCTGCCCTCCTTTTTTTCTGCAAGTGGGAGGAATGAGAGAAAAGCAGGTTATTGCATGCCCATGCCCCTTTCCATTCCCCTTCCCCATACAACCCCACAGTCTGCCAAGGACCTGCAGCCATGCCAGGGAGTTGGCTCCAGCCAGGATGTACAGCTTGACACACAACTGGTCCCCAAACCAGCGTCTCTCAAAGAGGAAGCTCCCTGCTGAACCCAGCTTTGCCAACCTCAGGTAGCTAAAACCTATGAACTGCCTCAGGAAAAGGTAATGAGGGCGACAAACTCAAAGATGTGCATGTAAATTCTTTGGAATTTCAGCTTTTTCTCTGATTTCCTCTCCACTCAGACACACGTTTTGCTTTGCACTCAACCGCCCTGATGCCCCTGGGCACTCAGGAGCTGTGGGATGTCTTTCTGAGTGGTTCCTGGCACACAAGCGAGAAGGACGGCCAGGAGGGTAAAAACATGAAGGCGGCATAACATCTGGACCTGAAAGAGACAGTGCAGGTGACACTGAAGGTGGCACTGTGAGAAACAGCCACCCCTTTTGCAGCTCTTCCCCAGCCTGGCAGTTATGGGTGTTTCAGTGTGCTCCGTCAGGGCACTGGAGAGGTAGGTCCAGGGCATGGGGGGGTTCGTCAAGCTGGAGGACAGACACAACCATGGGGTCTGCAGGCCGGGGGGCTGCCCTGGCTTCAGAGGGGGAGGGCCATGAGGCTGTGGCTGCAGGATGCAAACTGGTTCCCTCTTCCCTGGGATGCCAGATCAGCATGGAAAGCCAAGGCTGCCTTTCTGTACCCGTGATGTGCTGGAACAGCAGCAACAGGTCTTCTGTTTATGAAAGAAGCCACAACCTTGATGTGCCGGGGCACTGCAGCTGTTTCCTCAGCGTTTTGCCCAGAAGATCAAGCAAGGCTGAGTGTGGCTGGGGCAAGGGAAGCACACCCAGACATTTGATATGCTGTGGTGGGGCGTGTAGCTGTGCTGCACAGAGAGGAAGTGAATAAGGATCTGCAGAGTAAAATGTAACAATCTGACTCATTTTGCATAAGCAAATAGTGCTAAAGCCCTCCTGACAGGGCTGAAGGGCTCTGCAGAGGAAAGGCATCCAGCTCAGAGATGAAGCGCACCATTAAACAGCAGGATTTTGCTGTATGAATCCAGCCATGGGCCATAAGAGAGTGGATCCCCTGAGCGCTGTTAGCCCAGGGCTTATTCTCCATGTGAAAACTGATACCTTAGCAAAGAGTGCCCTCCCAGCCAGCCCTGGGGGCACTGGGCTTGATGGGGAAATCAAGGCACCTGTTGGACTACATTGTGGAGTTCCTGTGTGTCCCCCTCTTTTCTCTTAGTGACAACAAGCTTGAGCTTGTAGTGTTTTGGACATATGGGGAAGTGTCAAGCAGAGATGAAGCATGGAGCAACTTGCTAAGAGGAGATATGGAGTGACAAAACCATGCACCACTCTTCCACACCTTCCCTTGCATTTCCCCGGCCGCCACCAGGCTTCAAGCCCAGCCCCGCTACGGCTCTGCCAGAAGCCAGGGGGAACTTGCTAAGGATGCAACCTCCACCCTGCTCACGCTGCCCTGGATCCAGGGCTCACCAGATCAACTTTGGGAAGCGATTTGGCAGTGCTCGGTGGGCAGAAAATGAGGGGCTAGGTGGGGGGAAAGGACAAGGGGATGCTCAACCAAGGGCTGGGTGGTAGATGGGTGATGGAGAAGAAGCGGTTCTGGACCACCGCCTTCCCAGCACCATCTCGTGGCCGGCTGGGGAAACAGGAAAGGAGGGAAAAAAGCACCTAACTCCGAGTCAGGAGTCAGAAAAGACCTTCAGAAGGGATTTTTCTTCTACTTCCCATCTTTAGCAGAAGGAATCAGCAAGAAAGTCTTGCCATGAACTATTCTTCCCCACACACCCCCAGCAGCTGCTTTTCCTAAGGAGGAATGGTGAAGCCAGGATTGATGCCATGAGCATTGCTAGAGGAAAAAAAAAAACAGCAAGACACACTTACCTCTTCACTGTTCAGGATGAGCAGATGGACAAGGAAGGGAAGGAAGAGAAAGGGGAGAAAAAGGCAGTTAGCATCCTAATCGGAAACGAGCAGAAGAATCTTAACAAGCATAAAAAATTGGCGTTTGAACAAAAGCTTTTAAATGCCAACAAAATATTAGAGACAGAAAAATGGGAACTTACTCAGACATCTTGCTTTAGATGGTTGTGAGCCTGCAATGAAAACCAAGGAAAAAAAAAGGTTCACAATTATTCATGCTGGTGGTGCCTTTTTTGGGTTTAAAAATAAAGCAAGATTCCTCTAGAGGAAAAAAAAAAAAAAAAAAAGAGGAACAGGTTTGCTTTTATTTCCCAACTTCTCCAAATTTTCATCGTATGGGGAACTAGGCTGCAGTCTGGAGGAGAGCTAGACGCATACCTACTCATAGCCAAACAAACCTAAGCATCAGGGGACTTTTAGCCCAGCAGCATTTGATCTGGTCACAGAGCGAGATTTGTGGCAGTAATTCCTGCAGGTATGTTTCTTGTTTGACCCCTGGAAACCATTTTATGCAAGGAAGGAAGAAAAGGAAAAAGCTATTTGCAATTTACTGCTCCGCTTTACCATGCAGTCTTTCCTACTTCATGAACAAGAAATATCCCAAAGCCTGCGGAGGGTTGGGACACCCTGGGAAGGGAGCCATGCAGCGACTCCAGGTGACAAGGAAGGACTTCAGAGGGTGCTGCTCCCAGTACACGCATCCGTTGCATGGGGCAGGGGAGCCTGTTGCAACAACCTCAGCACAGGTGACGCAGAACAGGGTCAAAAGTTGGTGTTAAACTGGTAAAGGCGCAAAGCATTTCCCCAGGCAACTCCTTGCATTTCCTTTAAGTGGAAATTTTACAGGTACAGCGCAGCATATTAGGGAAGAGATGGAAGAGCACCTTTGTTTTGTGGCAAATTATTTCCCCGCAAATAGAATTTTACTTTTCTAGCAGAGAAGTATCTCCTGCTTGTATCTCCAGATGGAAGGATGCAGGCGTGTCAGTCGAGCCCAAACTAAGCTAGTCCTCTGCAGAGCAGGCAAGCCCCCAAAACACAGCCATCCGCAGACCTGGGAGGCTCTGTCGGGAGGTGAAGCGTTAATGGGGGCTCACGCCTGGGCGAGGAGGCAAAGCTTGCAGGGCCAAGGAAACTTTATCCTGGAAAATGTGCGGGCCCATCACATTATTTGGGGGGAGAGAGGGGGTGGGGGGAGGAGGAAAGTGCTTCTAAAAATGGTCAGGGAGCTGCAGAAGGAGCTGCAGCTGTCTCCTCGGACGGCAGCCTTTCCCTGGTGCCAGCCCCCATGACTCAGGGAGGTCGGGACGATGCGAAGCAAAAGCCAGCGCAGGTGGCTGGGCTACAGCTGAGGGACGGGGCGGCCAAGGAATGACAGCTATTTTTACTCGGCGCCCCTGCCCCGCGCCCCCCTGCACCCACTTCGGCGGCAGCGATGCTGCGAGCACTGAGGAAGCGAGGGGACAACGCGGGGACAACGCCGGGCTGCGGCTCGCTGCCTGCAACGGGGGCTGTAAATCACCTGTTCTTGGGGTGAGGGGAGAGGACAGTAAATTTGGATGTCGTCTGTGTCCCTGAGGATGTTTTTTTGGTGAAAAAGGAGCTGCAAAGACCGGGTGGGGTGTAAGCAGGGAGCATCGCCGGGTTACTGCAGGCAAGGACCCCATGTCCTACGGCCCTGGGGAGGTCAGCGTTAAGGAGCCTTGCCCTTGCCACTCAAGCCGGAGAGCAAAACCAACCAAGGGAGGGGAAGGCATGAAACCAAAGAGAAAAAAGGTCACTGGAAAAGACAGAGGGAGACTTTCCGATGTGCAGACCCTCTCCCGCAGGCAAAGGGTTGAGAAGGTTTTATTAGCACCCCCATTTCTCCCAGCAGGTCACCCCAACCTGGCATCTATCTCCCTAAAATTCAGGTGAGTGTATCTGCTCCCCAATCAACCCCTAAGAGCAAGCTGGGTCAGTAAGAGACATGCAAAACGGCTCACCCAAGTCTGGAGGAGAAAACCAGAGCGCTGCTGGCTGGACAAGACGGACTGGCGAGCCGCAGGCAGCTGCCTGAGCAAGGAGGTATAAAAGGGCTTCTCGGGTGGCTCAGCAGAAAATCCACCTTCTCTTTAAGGGCATGGAGACCTTCTCAGACCAATGATGTGCAAGAGTCCCTTGTGCACCTCCCTTGGCTGGGGCAGGCCAGGCAGGCAGCCCCAAAGGAGAGGGCAGCCTCCAGGGACGGAGGGGTGGGGACGGGGAGGACATCTTCTACCCGCGGGGTGGGGAAGCAGAGCCACCCCGGAGGAGCCGGGGAGGTGCTCTTCCTCAGGAGTGCCGAGCAGGGAGCCTTCCTCCCGCTCTTCCTCCCATCAACCTGCAACACTAGGTGTGGTTTCAAGGGTGCGGGGAGCCCCGGCTCCCTGCACATAGCCATCCATCTGCCAGGCCTCTAATAAAATTTTCTGTTGGAGACATAGAGGGACTTATCCACGGGCAGGGGCAGAGCTCCATTCACCTCCAAGGGCTTGGGAGCAGCTGTGCCCTTTGGGAATGAAGAGGGGAAAGAGCCTGCACCCCCCAATCCACCACTGATGGCATGTGCAAGAGCCATCCCCGAGTGAGCCATCCACCGCTAGCGTGCTCTTTTAACCTCACTTACCACACGGGAAGCCTTTGTAGCTCCCCCCATCTTGTGAAATATTTCAACACAACTAAGGTTTTTTAAAAAGCAAGCCGGTGGAGCTGCTGCAGGCAGCCTCAAGGCTCACTGCCATGGAGGGGCTGGGGAGAGGCAGCAGAGCATCAAGGAGCAGCCCCACGCCACCAGCAAGGAAAGGTAAAGCCCCATGTCTGCTGTGGGATGCCCAGATCCTTATCTCCATGGATCCAAGGGAGAGGCAGGTGGAAATGTAGCTGGAAATATTCACCAGCCCAGTCAGAGCACATGTAGAGTGTGCATGTGTGTGTCTGTGCGTGCAAGGACGGGGGGGGATCCCTTGGAGACGATCCCAAATAGCTCCTGCCCTCCTCCTTCAGCCAAGGCCCTCTCTCCCCTTTCAGATGGGTTTTTTAGGCTGATTCAGATGTGGCCCTGAGAGTATTTTCCAGGCGCCTCTCAGAGGTTACACAGATAGCGGCAAATCCGCTCCTGCAAGCTTCCTGTGTCACTGCCTTTAGCATCGTGCCAAGTAATGCTGCAGATGCTGGTGAAGGAAGAGCAAGTTCTTGAGACTGGGCTGGTGTCTTGCAGATTTGCTACCGCAGCCAGTGGAGGAGGGAGAAACCCTTAGCATGGACAAGGCTGGATTTGTCCCTCTGAAACTTCAAGAGGTAGATCATTTGGGTAGCGAACATCTTGGTGTCAATGTATGCTGGCCTGTAGATCTGAGTTACCCCCTTGAAACTCCACCATGAGGCTCCTGGAAATGCACAGCGAAGGTGCAGTTCAGCAGAGATTTTGGCTGGTTTTGCCCTCATCTGGGCTCCCACTGCAATCAATGGCTGTGGGTCAGCACCTAGTGAAGGATCTGGGCTGGAGAAAAGCTGTAATGAGGATCAGACCGATCCAACCCTCCTCACTCACCTCCTGCACATCCACATCCTCAGGACTGTGAGTTCTAAAGGAGACAGGGGTCTGCAGCTCCAGGCACACCTAGTAAACACGGACGTTAAAATCCAGCAGCTTCTGCCCCCCAGGAGCATCTCTCACTGCAGCTGCAGAGGAAGACTCATTGTTAGAGGCCTCCCTGCACCCATCTCCCATCTGGACTTGAGCAAAACCAGAGCTGGGCAGGAGGAATGTCTGCTTGTCCCAGCTAAAGCCAGTTTCACAGAAAATGAAAAAACAGAGACCAAAGCAAGCACACTTGCAGACAGACAGCGGTCACCCTCAACAGACAACAGCAGAAATCACCCATTCAGGGACAGTTGAGCCACTTCACCTCTCCTCTCAGTGCCAACTCCATAAGCCATGGTTGACTCTAGAGTTAAACCGACTCTTTATTATTCTTTCCGAAGTCTCTACAGCCGTTGTCTCTAGCTCCCTACCCAGGTACACACATTCCAGCTACTGCTGGCCTACTGGTCCTCCAAAGAGCAGCTCAGCTCTTGGTGGAGGGATCAAAACTGGAAGGGTTATCCATTCAAAAATTCCCCACACGCAAGGAGGTTCCTTCAGCCCTGTGAAATGAAGGCTTTCTGAACCTCCTGGAGTTCAGGCACGTAGTGCAGCAGAAGAGATCTGCTCTGAGTTCAAAGTTTTGGTTATCACCTTATGATAGGGAAGTATTGGCCTAAAATAGTTGAATAAAGAAGTTCAAAGAAAGAAGTCCCATGAGCCAAATTTTGTCTAAAACAGATGCGTTTGTAGGAACCAGGAGTGGATGGTGAGGTGCGGTAATAGGGTTAGCAGAAGGTTGAACCTCCAAGTCTGCATAAGGCTTTCCCTGGAGCTGCCTTGCACAGAGGTTAAGCTCTAGAACAGCTCTCCCAAAAAAAAAGAAAGAGACTCCAGACCTAAAATGTCATGAGGAATAAACCCAGTGAGGACTGGAAAGAAAATAAAACCAAAAACATTCCAAAGTATAAGCTATGGTTAACATTAAGAAAGACAGAGGTTTCCAAAGGAAGTGGTGCAAATGTTTGAGTGATGAATGAACAAGTTCCTTGCAGAAAAACTGAAGGAAGACACAAGGAAGCTCCAGGCAAGTCTTTCAGGGAGGGCTGTGAATATGAAGTATGAGTGAGGGTACCGCACAGGGGCTGGGAGTGGACACACTGTTCACAACTGGGTACACTTCCTATGGCACAGACGACCTGTTCCCTCATTCCCTCCGCTCATGCTAGTGGAATGCACCATGAGTATGGCCCACCATTCCCAGAGCACTTTCACCATCCTGCGAGGCAAGACATAGGGAAGACCTGGCACGTACAGGAGGTTCTACCCTAAGCTTTTGAAAGTCTCATGTGTGGCACTTCTGGGCCAGGCTCTTCCAGGGAACCACCATGTAGAAGGACTAGGCTGATGGATCCATGCAAGCTCTCCCTCATGGCCACCTCTTACACCTTTACACCTTGCCTCTCCTTCAACATCCTAAAAGCATCAAGTGGATAGGCACTATGGAGTGACATGACACCAGATGACATGTCTCATTTCCAAGGATGACACTGTTAGCAAAAAAACAAGCCTTCTACTCTGCAGCATTTGAGTTCATGGTAAAAGCTGTGGCAGCAACGCTGAGCAAACCAGTGTGCGACTTCCCTCTGCTTTCCCAAAATCATGGCTCCCACGCTGCACAGAATACTCCCTCTCCCTCCAGCATACCTCCAATGAGCTCCCCACACTCTGCTTCTGCCAGCACCAGCCGCTAGGAACTGCTACAAAGGAAGGCCATTGCCTTTGCCTCTCGTGCCAGTGCTGTCCTACATACCCCACAGCTACAGTCACCTCATTCACCCACGAGATGGAGTTAAGGCTTTTGGCTGTTCCTCTTCAGGGCCACTGACAAACACCACAGACACCCTGGCTGTTTAGCTCCATGCCATCTTCCTTGAAAGAGAGTGCTTCAGGCACGTGATGTTGATGGCCCCAGGCTGCAGGGACATCTCCAAACCCACCAGCAGGTCCTGATGACACTCCTGGATGTTCAGCGGGTACCGTGCCCTCACAAACTCATAGGCTGCCAGCAGCCTCATGCTGTGCTTGACCATGAGGTACTGAATGACACAAGTAGGACCTAAAGAGTAACCATCCCTGCAGTGGATGAGGACACGCTTCCCTTTCTCCAGCGAGGCTTCAATGCACTCGTTGATGTCCCGGAAGCACGGCTGCCGCTTTTTGTGATGATCCCCATGAAGCGGAGCCTGGATGTCAACCTTGAGGCGTGACCAACTGTGCCTGAACCCTCCCCGTCGGCAGGTGCAGGGGATGATGCTCAGGCTGCGATCACTGGGCAGGCTGCTCATGTCGATGATGCTGTCAATGCTGTTGGTGCACAGCGCCCGCCCGCTGTAGGCAGCGTTGAGGTTCCCCAGGTAGATGCCATCAGTTATCCGAGCAATGATGGGTCCTGTGAAGGGGGAACATGCAGGCTCTCCTGGTTTCAGACCAGTGGACTCCTCAGGATGCAGGTTCTTCTTCTGGTTCCTCCTGAGGGGCTTCTTGGACTTGGCATGAGGCAGGGGGCTGCAACCAGGCTTGGAGCCCTGTGACAATGGTGAAAAGACGGAGAAGCAGCTGGAGAGCTTGACCTTGGAAGGGGAGTCAACTGGACAAGGCAGGGAAGGAGCAGGGGTGGGACTGGATCTGAGGACACAAGAATGGGATGCCTGCACCAGGGACCCCATGCTGTGGGCTGCCCCTCCACTCTCAGCTTCTTCCATCTGCAAAAAAAAGAAAGGACTGGTGAGACCACAAAAACTCAGCTCTCCGGTTGCATGAGCAAGGAGGCACAACCTGGCAGCTGGCTTTGCCCACGGCAAAACTTGGAGACACCAAAAGCCCTTAAGACCTTGCACATCAGGAAGCCAAATACTCAGCCATCCTGTTCCCCTGGGACACGCACAAACACGCCGTAAAGACTCACCTGGACCTGCAGACCACTCTGCCAGTCCTGGTGTGTCAACTTGCTGGAGCAGTGGTCCTCTTCTGCTGATAGCGCTAAGCAGAGCAATTGTTGTGTCCTGCCAGGCTGCACAGCTGTGGACACCATATCCCCATGCTTCTCTTCATGTGCTTCACGTTTACTCATCACCAAGTTTGGACAAGAGCCTGTAGGAACAGAATAATTCCATATGGACATGCACAAGTACTCACACATAGATGCTTTTGAAATGGACACTGGCCTTGAAGGAAAACAGGGCATTTTAACGATCCCTTTCACTCCAGAGGGACACTCTTCAGTGTGGGCTGCTGGAGGGGTTTGCAACTCACTGCAAACTGGAGCCAAGAAGAAGGACGGCATTTCAAACTGAAAGCACAAAGGGGTGAAGAGCAGGAGCAGGGAGAGGGTAAATAACAGAAAACCTCTCTGGATGAAGCTTCAGTCTCCAGTGATGGAGAGGCTGTGTTAGCCAGGGTTAGGATCACATGGTTCCCAGCTTAGCCCTGGGTGCAGATCTCACTCCTCACTGGAGCTTTTCCCACTTCCATCCTGGACCACTTGGACCAGAAGGTGCCTCAGACCCCACCACAGCCTGCCCCATTCTCCATGACCCAAAGCTGAGTTGGCAGGTCTTCTGGAAAGCCAACAGCCAACACCTCTGCCCAACGTGGTCCATGCCCAGGCCTCCAGCAGCTGAGGTGATCCCTCCGGCATTTCCTCCAAGCCTGCCTCTGGATGGTATTACCACAGCGACCTGACACAATCCTCCGTGTGTCTGCACATCCTCAAACCCTGCTAATGACCAGAACATGACCCAGAACATGTCTGGAGAACAGGCTAAGACCACTGTGTGCTCAAATGAGTATAGTTGCAACATGTCTTCGCTCTCAAAAGGTCTTTCAGGCTCTCTGTGCCAAAACTAAGCAGCAGTGAGAACACTGTGGTAATAAATAAAAAATAATAATAATAATTTTAAAAGTAGCCATAGAGCTCCAAAAAAAAAAGCAATAAAGCACAAAGCTCTTCTCTCCCCATGGTCAGTGACTGCCCTACAAACCGGTGGCCATGTAGGGAACGATTCACCAGAAGTTCCCCATTTCAAGCTCACTGGCTTTTTACAAGTGCTGTGTGACCCCAGGCACCACACTTTATAAAAAAAGCTAGGAGCTGCAAAGACCCGCAGCAGCCTCACCTACCTGCACAACACCGAGAGAGCGCCATGGGAGAAGACAGCTGCAAAGCGATGGGCCTCTGGAAGGTCTTCTGGAGGTGCCTGGCAATTAGGCCTGGGAAGGGAGAGGATGAGCTCAGACTAGGAGAGGGCTGATCCAGGAAAACTCAACACTCAACCCCACTGAGCATCTTTCAACACCATCCCCCATGCTGCTTACTTCAGGGGGTATCTGAGACGAAGAGTTTTCCTCTAGAGAGGCAGACCTGAGTTTAGCACATACACAAAAGTCAGAGGTGGTGTGGGATAAGTGCAACCAAAGCAGAGACACCTTCAGAAGATTTTGATTCTGGCCTTTGGAGATGTGAACATGTCCTATGTCACTTCCAGAGTAAAGTTCCCCACCAGCTTTTTATAGCACCAAGGCCGAGTCTTTTAACAGGACTGTCTTAAGTGACATCCTTCATGCCAAAATTCATGCTCCTATGTCAAAACTGCTCTGACTTTTATGTAAGTCAAGAGGAGAATGCTCTCCATCCAGGGCAAACCCAGGAGCCGACTGTGCAGAAGCCTCCACCTGAGGCAGCCACCTCCTTCACAGGCAACAAGGAGAACTGGCTCTTCCAAGGGAGCAATTCTTCTCATCCTAAACAAACGATGAATAATTCACTACTCAAAGTGCCCGTTTCCCACAGAGGGCTTGCTGCCCACACACAACTGGCTCAGATGGGGACATCTGCAATGTCCCTGTTTATGAGCAGGGTGATGAAACACTTGTTTGCAAAACTACCATCTTCCCAGACACTGCTCGCAGGACTTAAAATAAGATATGGGTTGGGGTATTTGCAGGTCAAGAGCTCATTTCAGCTCAGCTGAACTGCTTTTCCTACTTGACTTCACGTTTGTTTCTGCTCAAACTGAACTGCATCAAGTGCCCGCAGGGGTTTCATCTCCTCTGTGTGAAGTTAGCAAGGCTGGCTGAGAAACCCCTGTCCTGTTGACATGCAACAAGTCATCGCAGATGGGCATGCACTCACCGGTAATGCCAGTCTTCTTTGGGGGGCATCTTTTGCCCGGCAGCGTGACAGCACTGAAATCCTTGTGCTGCTTCTCCCCTGGCTGCATCCTGCCGAGACCTGAAATACGGAGAAATGGGAGGTTTAAGGTTTTTAGGTCGGTCCAGAAAGTTCAATGGAAGCAGCCATCGGGGAGCACCTCCGCGCACCCGTTATCAGTCCTGTTTGTCGGATGTGACCGTTTGGAGCAGAAGGCAGCCACCCCACGCGGGAAACCCTCCTCCCTTCCTGTCCACGGCAGTGAAAGGTACACTGGGATGTAAAATGGTCCTAAAAACACCTCTGTGCCACCAGGCTGATCCAGAAGCAAAACAAGCCCAGTCTGGGGCGGGAACACTCCTAGAGGGAAGGGCCCCAGCAGAAGTCGGGGTAAGAGCAAGGGAGCAGGGAAAACGGGGCAGAGAAAAGAGGTAGGGGCAAGGGAAAGGGGGCAGGAAAGAGGGGAGAAAGGGCAGGGTAAAAGGGATAGGGAAAGGAGTAGGGATAATGGCAGGGATAGGGGCAGGGCTCCTTGCCTGAGAAACTTCTCCCGAAGAAACTGAAAGTCCCATCCACAGCAGCCTCGGCCCGGGCAGAGGAGGAAGCAAATCACCCGGAATGGCAGGAAAGCAGCCCCCTTCCTCCTCCCCTCTGCCTCCCCCCNCCTCCCGGGGGGGGGCAGCCTGCCGGGCACCCTGGGAGACGTAGTTTCAGCGGGGGGGAACCCACGCCGCAGCCCACGCTGCCTCCCCTCCTCTGCTCCGGCCGGGGGGCACCGGCTTTCCCCCCACCCGCCTCGCAAACCTCGGGTGACCCTTGGATGGGGCCTCCCTCCACCGTCACCCACCGCCAGCATCCCACGGGGACCCCCGCCATGGCGGGGGGGCTGCCGGGACCCCCACTCCTTTGCGAGAGCCTCGAACAAAAGCCAGCCATCCTCTGGCTCTGCCGCTGGGTTTTGAGCCTGGAGGCATCCTCATATTTCCCTCCCCCACTCCTGCCACAACCACAAAGGGTAAAAATGTAGTTTAAAAGAAAAAGCTGCAAACCTGCCTAACACCCTGCAAATCCAGGAGCCGAGGCTTTTAAAAAGTTTCTGTGCATGGCAACGTACACATTTACCCGTAAAATGATGAGACACAGTGATGCTAGTTACCGAATGTTTGTAAAACAGGCACGCCTGCTACTCGTGAGAAAAGCTAAAAGCTTAGATACTCTCCAGCTCTCAAAAACCGTGAGACCAGCCAAAAAATTTGTGGCTGGAGGACAGCCAGCGCATACCCAGGCTGAACGATGACAGCCCATAATCATTTTTGTCTCACGGCAGATGACTGGCAACGACCACATAGAAGGCTCAACTTTTTTCTGGTGTGGCTCTTCTGTTTGATTTCCTGAAGTGCAGGAACAAACATCATAAAAATCACTGAATGAGGGAATAATTTGCTTTGGGAGGGACTACTGGAGGTCAGAATCTCGATCTAAAACATTGAGACTATAAATCTTAATAGCAACCACCTCGGTTTTCAGTCCTTCTTGTCTCTTTTAACAGACCTCTCCCTGGCCCAAGCCCTGCTTTTTGCCCTGCCACCATCCTGCAAAGCTGCTCATTAAATGCAGAGGGACTGTCCCTGGCATGAAGCAGAGGAATGAACTCCCCACCCGCCACCCAGACACCTCACACCATTCAGACTGGCTTTAGATACTTACTTTTGCCCCCCTTAACCCAGTAGCAAAAACCCCTTTGCTCCTGTGCTGCAGGATCAGGCTGGCTCCTGCCTTCTGGAAAAAGCCACATGAACACATCCAGCATTGCTGCCCGAGTAGCAGCTGGTTTTGAGGCAATGGGAACAGGCTTTCACCAGGGCATCCCAGCTTTCTCTCCCTCTCGCACACACACTCCACCTGCAGAAGAAGGAATCTGGGCTGGTGAGGCTTTATGGTGGCCACAGACCAGCTGACATGGAGACCCAGCTTGGAGCACGTACCTGCCCTGCCCTCTAGATGCAGACAGAGGAATCCAGCACTGACACAAGCTGAGGAGGAGTTGGTGTCCCCCTCCTTTAACTTCTCTCCTTGTTGCATCTTCCACTGAGGAATCCTCCTGCCCCAGGTGCTCCAAGTACACAAGGAGCATCGGTTGGGCAGGAGGTGCTCAGGCATCTGGCCTTGGCAGATGGGGGACAACTGGCCTTGACAAAGCCAAGGTGAAAAGGAGATGCTTGCATGTGAGATGGGGCCATTCTCTTTCTTGCGAAGAGGCTCCCAAGAGGGCTGTATTCACTCCGGGTGAAATAAGCCATGAAACAAAGTCCAGCTCTGCCAACCTCGCTTCAAACAGCTGCCAGCAGATAGAAAAAGAATCCTGCTGGAGGAGGAGAGCCCTCAAAGCCTTGTTGTAAGAGCACAAGGCAGATTGAGAAGAAAAAGCAATGATGGAGGAACAAAGCAGCCTTGGTGGTGCGTTAAAAACTGGAGCTGGGTGGAGACCATCCCCACCCGCTCGCCTCTCCCTCTTGAGCAAACAAGTCAGTTTGCTGAGTTTCACAGCACCGAGGACCAGCTCAGGCTGTCTGGAGCTGGCCCAGCTGGGTGCTCGTTCCCTAGGTCCCCTGGCTTCCCCCAGAAAAGTGCCACCGGCCTCCCTCGCTGGCTCGGCTCACCTGGGACTGCACCGGCGATTTGGGCTCTGAACAAGGCCAGAGCTGGAAAGAGGAGTGGTGGGCACTGGTGCTGGGGATAACCTTTCACAAGGAGGGGATGTCCCTGCACTTTCTTCAGCTGTATCCATTTCGGGACTAATATCCACATGCTTTTATGCCCAGCTCTGTAAATTGTGCAGTGAACCTCAAGGCCACAACTTCAAAAACAAGGTCTGGGAAAAGCGCGCGCACGCACACACACACACACACAAAATGTCCTGTTCCCAGCACCTCTAAAACCTTCTGGGTCCTGCATGGCCCTAAATCACCATACGGCACCACCAAAACCCAACCTGGTAATGAATTTGGGACCCCAAACCACCTTCAGAGATGTTCCTTTCTGCACGGCTTGTTCCGACCTGATTTAAGGCTGAGACTGAAGGTTGAGGCTTTAAAGCCTCCCTTTACAAGTCTTTTTCAGGTGACTGATTTCCTCCTCCATCTCATTAGCAGCCGCCAGCAGATGCTGTTTCCCCAGCAGAAGCCACACTCCAGTTGTTACAGCCATCTCAAAACCACCCTGTCATTTTTTCCCTCCTCACAGCCACGGCGAAGCCTGGAGAATATTTATCAAGAAGCAGATACAGCAGCTTTTTAAGGTTAAGCTCAGGTCATTAATCTCTATCGAGAGTTTTCATAATCTTCCCCAGCTTCACTATGTTTGTTTAACTCTCGGATGGTTGCTCCGTGGAGCTCTGGGTAATTGCAGATTAACTGCTTTTCAATATTAATGGCCTTTCATTCATGCGCCGGGCTCCCTCCCCTCCAGAGCCAGGGCAACAGCTATTATTATTCTACATCCCTTTTCTCTTATGGGCTGAAACACAAGGACACGAGCCCAAACCTTCTGTGTGCTATGGCTGCTTTGTATTAGAAGTATTTCAGAGTAAGGGTGATTTCCTCCTCCAGCCCAAATGCAGTGAGCTTCCTCCTCCAGATGGCTCAGAGGAGCTTCTCCCAGGCCACCCCAAAATGCAGCATACTCAAGGACGAGTAAGGACAGTGGCACTCTCTGATGTCCTCACCCTTCTAGGAGGGGTCTCTGTTTATGTAGCCTCCACCCCAAAGCCCCACAAAGCAGGACAGGGCAGGACATGCGGCCACAAAAACCTCCCAGATTATGTGAAACCTGCCCAGAAGCGACGTGAGGGCTGCGACCCATCCTTCATCAGGGTAGTGTGATCTGATCATGGCATGAAAGTGACAGCGTCAGCCCCTCCACCCTGGAACATCTCCAGGTGCCAGGGCTGCAAACCTTGCTGCGCCAGCACAGTAGAACTGCACGGTGTGGCTGGAGCCACCACTGTGCTGCCCCATCTGCACGGTCCGTGGGGATGGTCGCTGGTGAGTCCCATACTCCGAGTCACATCTTGGGGCGCACAAATCAGCACAGGCTGGGAATGGGCTAAGAGTGAAGCCGAGTGGACAACCAGTGGCTGATTTTGCTGTCCCATTTTAGCCTCTAGCCAGGACACAGAGCATGCTTATTGCAGAGGCACTAAAGAGCTAGTCTTGTGTCTCCAGCACCTTCCTCACCCGCCTGTCCTCTTTCTCTCCTCTCAAGCCTCTTAGGATGTTTCAAGATCTTGGTCTTGTTTAAAAGCCTTCCCAGGACATGTAAAGCCTTCCCAAGAACTCGTCTCTTGCCAAGTTATTCACAGCCAAAGAAACTGCCCACCCCAGGCTGCCCGCACGTCAGTCCTCTGCTTTAAAAATACCAATGGACTCAGTGGTTTTGCATGAGCTTGAAGCTCTGTGTATTTGTCACCCCGGTCCGCCAGTGGTCGGGATGAGTCGGCTCCTGCATCCGCACCGTCCCATCTAGCATCCTCTGCTCTGCATCCAGCCTTGCCCTGGGGTGCCGAGCTGCTCTGCTCCGGGCATTACACAGGGCATGAGCTGCACCAGCAGCCAGATCACCTCTCAGCCAAAAAGAGCCCCCAGGCCCCTCTTTGCTGACACTGGGCTGGGACCATGCTGCTGAGCAGAAGCCCCTCACCCCTTCACAAGCCCTCTCTCCTGCTCCCCAGGTGGAGGAGGAGACCCCCACTATCTGGGTGGCAGGGGCAGCTTGAGGTGGGACTTCAGCCCCAGGGCTTTGTCAACCACATCGGGGGGCTGCAGGCTGTGCCACTGGGCGAGGGGCCGGCGTGGGTTGGAGAGCATGTCGGACCAGTGCCGCAGCTGGTTGCCTGTGGCCCGGCAACCCAGGAAGAGTTTGCCAATGGGCTCATTCTTGGTCACTTTGTCATGATCCCAGACGGAGATCACCACGTCCACGTTCTGCAGGGGAAGGGACACAAGAAAGACAGTCAGTGAGAGGGGGCTTTCCACAGCAGAGAATCCCTTGGCCCTGGGCACTGCAGGGAAACCCACCTGGATCTGACTGAAAGGCACCTCAAAAACAAACATCTCATTGAAGTAAGGGCTTAAGGTGTTTTTCTTCACACTTGTCGTCTTCTTCTTCCATTTCTTCCTGTTCAGGATGAGATGCACCTTAACAAAAGGATCTGAGGAGAGAGAGGACATAGCTGGCACAAGTGACAATTTTTGACTGAGGATCTCAGCTACAAAACAGCTTTCCTGGAACATTCCCAAGCAGAGCACGGTATCCCACTTGTCACTCTTTATGGTGAGCATCCACCAGTCTTCCCCTCGCCAGCCACCCCAGACTTCATGTCCCCCTGCCTCCTCCTGCCACAAGCTCCCCATACCATCCAGCCATGACATCTCCTTCTGGGAGACATCTCTGTCCAAAGCTAGACTATCTGTGATAGGGAAGGCTTGGGAGCCAGCCAAGTGCTGGGTATAGTGGTGGCAGCAGGAAGCAGGTCTTGTCACCAAGAGCTTTCAAGGCTTTGCAGCTCTTGGTGCCATCATTAAGTCTGGGCAGGAGTAGGGAGATCTGAGCATGAGCAGCCCCTGCTGACCTGAGAGCCCATCAGAGTCCATCTGCTTCAGCTTCTTGGCTTCCAGGATGAGCACCGTCAGCTTGCCAGTGCTGGGGACATAGCGCAGCGAGAAGCAGATCTCACCCAGTTGCTCTTCCTGATGGAGAGATGCCAGCGATAAGCACTGGGCAGAGGAGCTGGATCACCTGGGGCTGGACCACCAGTCTGGCCCCAAGTTTCCTGGGTCTCCCCCACCTTCATGCTTGCCCCTACAAGCCTGCTTCTTGGGGTGGTGGCAAGCAAAGACACAGTGGGTCCTTCCCGGCAGTTTCACACCTGCCAGGACCAACCTCCACTTTACTGGCCACCGCCAGGTCACTCCACTCCTCGATGACGTGCTGCAGGTTGACGCTGGCCAGGGGCAGCCGGACCTCACCGATGATGTTGTGCTTGGCAAAGCGGTTGAAGTCATAGATCTGCATCACCAGTGTGGATTCAGGCACTTCTGCCTGGGGTACCTGCAGGGGAGGACCCGAAAGCCTGGACTCACTCCTCAGTGGCAGCCCTGCCCTAGGAGACAGGGTGGTGGTCTTCCTGATGCTTCCCCATCCCGGTTATAAAAGCATCATCCTGCCTGGAGGCATTTTTGCCCAGGGAGCAGTGCCCATGCAATGCTCTTGATGGGACTAAAAAACCATCTTCAGCTATAGTTTCCTACCAGGAAAGTGAAGCTCTCATTGAAGACGGGGTTCAGGGTCTTGCGGTAAACCTTGGTCTCATACTTCTTCTTCCTATCAGACGTTAGGTAGACGATCACATATGGATCGGATGTACCTCCGCTGTCCATGGCCTTCAGCTCGGCTGCCTGCTTCACGCCGACTTTCAGCTTAGAAGGAGTGATGCACAAGGTCACCAGGTGGAGGAGGATGGGGACAGATGACCAGGGGCTTGGTGGGAAGCAAGCAAGTGCAGCTGGGAGGACACCTCCATACCACCTGGGCGTATGAGCCAGCAGGCTGTGGGC
The DNA here is from genome assembly GCA_013400135.1 of Rhinoptilus africanus. Classification (NCBI taxonomy): domain Eukaryota; kingdom Metazoa; phylum Chordata; class Aves; order Charadriiformes; family Glareolidae; genus Rhinoptilus; species Rhinoptilus africanus. The sequence continues at coordinate 459,780 of VXBO01003262.1, forward strand.
AGGGGCAGAGGTGCAAGAGGGTATGGTCCACCTCAGTGGCCATCAAAAAGGGACCATGCAAGAACAAAGACTTTTCCCTGTCGTGCCAAGGCCGCAAGTATCCCCACCTCCTGTGCACGGAAGTTGTACTCCAGGGAGTACTGCAGCTTTCCTCGCCCCTTTGGCTCTGCACCCCTCTCCAGGTCCTCCATCTCAGGCTGGACCTGCAGCAGAGAGCAGCGCTACCCTCAGGACACACTCGGCCACATCCCCGGCCACCCCCGGGACCAGGCAGCACAGCAGCAAACCTCCCAGGGAGGAGGGAGCTGGGGGAGAGGGGGCAGCAGGACGCACGAGGCTGGCCGTGGTGGAGCTGCTGACAGCGTGCAAATTGACTCTCTCCTTCTTCTTGGGCTTCTTCTTGCAGCAGCAGCACCTGATGATGCAGATGAGGAAGAGGAGGAGGAGAATGGCCGCTGCCACAGCCACAGCGATGAGCGCCCATTTGGGTACTGGTGCGACGTTTGGGGAATGGAGATGGACAGAAGAGTTAAAACCAAGCCAAAATATAGCGAGTGCATTTAAACCCCTTCCTGATGCTTCAGCATTAAGGAGGTTTATTTCAAAATTGCCACTATAATCCTGGACAGGCCCCATGCAGGGAGGCTACAGCTGGAGACCATTCCCCAAACGGGCAGCAAGGATGTCCTGCACACCTGGAGCGGCACAGTATCCCTCTGCAGTATCCCCACCCCGATGGAAAAAGGCATTTGAAGGGAGGGAAAAGTGGATACACAGCCTCAGAGACCAGAAGCCCCCCCCAGATAATGCTGCCCTAGAGAGCAGGGCAAGCACCGTCATACTCACGTGGGATCCGGCCAAGCCAGCCACCCAGGAAGCCCGGCCGAGCGGTGGTGGCCATGGCCATGGGGCTGCTGGCAAGCGGGGAGGCCGTCGTCCTGCCTTTCCCGGCTGCCACCGCCATGGCTAAGCGGGGTGACCTAGGAAGTCAAGCAAAATTAACAGGGTGGGGATTTCCTTTCCAGTGGTGCTTGTGCTAACAGTGGCCCAGGGCTCTAATGAGAGCAAACACAATTAAAATAAGAGCCCAGCTTAAGTATTTAGGGCTTGGCCACTTTATCGATGAGGTGTGAAATGGAGCCGGAGGGAGCTGCGGGCAGGGAGGGCTCTGTGCCTACAGCCTTCTCGTGTATCTTTGCATGCCTGTCTTTGGAAAGGGGAGGGAGCAGGGGGGAGGGATGCATTAGGGAGTTTTCCTTTGTTTCTGAGAAGAGGAATCACCTGGCTGTAGGGCAAAAAACCCAGGAGCTGTTTTGTGCTGGCTCCTCCCTGTCCAGGCAGCATCAGCTGAAGGGTTTGCTCAGCCCGGGCAAGCCTCACCGTTGGCTAACACCCTTTTTTGGCTATTTTCCCCCCTCTCGCAGGGCTGAGGAGCCGGAGGGTTTGCAGCAGGGCCGGTGCCCAGGTTGCAGTGGTGCCACCGGGCCGGGGTCACACAGCCTGGGAAACAGTGCCTGAGCCTGACCCGTGCTCATGGCAACGCTGACGCGGCTCATGGGAAGGCTTCAAATTTAAAGCAGGATGGTTTTTCACTACTGCTCTCCCCACAGCGAGGCTCTTGTTCTAGCATGAACACCTCTTCGTAACCAAAAATTCCTCCCTGCCTCCTTTCGGGTGAGAAGCGTTCACCAGAGAGGTGTGCCAGGAGCCAGGCTGCGCGGCGAGCGGCTCTGCAGCTATCACGGAGCTGGTGGCACCTGGCCCCAGTGCCGTGGCTGAGGCTGGCAGGTATGGGCTTGTTTGCCTTGGCTGTCCCAGCCACCCCGCAGTGGAGCAGGTCCCTGCCCAAGCAGCCAACACCACCCTGCGCTGCCTGCGCTTTTCCTGCACTCTGCCCGCATTCTTCCCACCCCACAGGGCCATGGCTCCTGGCACGGAGAGCCTCCTGGGGAGAAACCACCTCTGCGCTTCCCTCCGCTGAGCCCCCAAAGCCAGCAAGAGCTTTTCATTTTTCCAACAGTGGGTTTTGCTACCTGCAGGCATAGGGCTGGAGGGACGTGGGAATTGCTGTCATCCCTGCGGCATCATCGCTGGGGCAATGAAGTGCAGGCTAAGTGACTTGCCCAGGGCCGCCTGGCTCATCTGTGCCGCTGGATACTCGAGCTCCACTTGCAGCCTCACCACCACCAGCAGCTTTAATGACCAGTTTCTCCTGTTCCCACACATGGAAATTGGTGGCTGGTGACGTGCCTGTGATGCTTAGGAGGCACTGGGCTGTGGATTCAGGCTGTGGTGGTGGGTGGGCACGACAGCGCAGGCAGGCAGGCACCCACCCAGCACAGAATTAGGCACCTCAGCACTTTTTCCCTGCCAGACGCCATGGACTGTGTCACATTAGTATCATGTTGGCCCTGGTTTAAAAAAAAAGGCTCATCCCAGCCCTGCGGGGTGTCCTGAGCCGCTGTTTTGGGGGCAATGGGGACAGCCCTGCTGCGGTCTGGGAGAGGCAGCTCAGTCTTGGTGGTCTGTGCAGGGAGTGTCCAGCAATCCTGCTCCTGGAAAAGGAGCTGGGGGAGCCCTGCTGCTTGCTTAACGGAGACACAGAGTCTTCGTCTCTGGAGACATTCAAAACCCGCCTGGATGGGTTCCTGTGCAACCTGCTCTAAGGTGGCCCTGCTCTGGCAGGGGGGTTGGACTAGATGATCTCCAGAGGTCCCTTCCAACCCCATGATGCTATGATTCTATGCTCCCACCCTGTGCTGACCGGACTCCCGAAACCAGACTTACCAATGCGTCTCCTTCCCAGCCTTAGTCTCCTTTCCCTGCTGCAAAAGCTCCGGAACCAGACACCACTCGTGGCAGGGACATGCTGCGGGGTGAGGCGGGACCCCACCGGCTGCAGAGCCGAGGGTGCAGCAGGGATGGTGGCTGCACGGCACGGCCGAAACAGGAAAGTCTGCTTTGCCAGCCCAGGAACCGGGTGGCCCCGGCAGCTCTGTCGGCCCCACCTTGCCGCTGACCCAAGCAGTGCTCACGCACGCGAAAAACCAGTGGGGAACTCCCCGCTGGACCAGGAAGCAAAAGTTGCCCTCCTCCCTGTGAGAAACCGTCAGGCATCCCTGACCAGCTCTGTGCCCTGGCAAATTTGCTTCTTCAAGTCATCCCTGCAGCAATGCTGGGCTGGACCGTGCGGCTGCAGTCATTTAGCACAAGGGGATGGACACTTGCAGCGATGGCGCATGGCTGCATCCATCCCTGGTGAGCCTTGCACTTGGGGTGCCCAGCTCTTCAACCCACGGGGGCACCCAGTGGTTTAATGCACCATGCGAGGGCCTGGGAAATGCATGCAGCAGTGGGGATGAATGGGGATGCTCCGCTCCAACACGGCAGAGAGGAGAGACAGGGCGAGGGGATACTGCTTGAGTGGCTCCATCACCCAGCACCAACGGGAGCAGCACCAGGCACACAGCCAGGAGCGATTTCACCGGCATCCCTGTCACATTAAATTTGTACTTGCGCATTTCTTCCCTTGCTGCCAATTCAGCAAAGTCAGGCCAAAACCTGCCTTGTCACAGCACAGATTTGGAGCAGTGCTGGAAGCAGGGAGCCATGCTGCCGGTGCACGATGGCCGACGTGGACATGGGGATGGAGGCCCCAGAAACCAGACCCATCCCAGCTCTGCCTGGCCATCCTGGCTCACCAGTCCTGCCAGAATTTCACATGACCACTAAGGTGTTACCACAGTGGGCACCTGGCCACAAGAGAGGTGTTGCAGCTGCCTCTTGGGCACCTAAAATCTGCCCCCACTGACAAGCTCCTTGCACTCCTGCTGCTCGGAGAGGCATCATCTCTAGGAGCAGGAGATGCTGTGGGAATGGTGCTGCAGCAAATCTCGAGGGGGGAAAACACAGAAGCCAAAAATCTTTTTGCTCGAAACTGGCAGTCCTGGAGGATGCGCAGAAGAAATGCATAAAGGAGGCAGGGGGAAAAGGAAACATGTCCAGTAAAATCAGTGAGGGAAAGAGGGTTTGCATATGCACGCTAAAAGCTGAGCATATCAGTAGCCTTTTCCACAGGCTGTTTGCTGGAGACAAGCACCTCGGTGAAGCCAAGCTGCGCAGGACCCCGGTCGCAGCCCAGGCTTTGGGAGGAGGTTTGGTGATGCCAGTGATAACCTGGTGCCAGGCAGGGGGGACAGCTGCTTGGCCTTAGCGCAGGGGAGTTTGGTCTCTTTTGGCAGGAGCCAGGCTGGGAAGGCTGCTGCCTTGGGCCCTCTTCCAGCAGTGGGGCAAGGGAAAAGCTGCAGGATGGCAGCCGCTTCTCTGTGTCAGCCCCCCCCACCCCCCACAAAATCTCACTCTTGGGCAGAAAGTGGGGCTTGAAATACCCTGGCAGCATGAGCCTCGCAGGGCTGGGTGCTGCTCAGCCTGCTCAGGGGAGCAAGGTCCCAGCCCAAAAATCACCACTGTGTCATGTAACAGACAGCTTCCAGAAAAGAAGGCAAAAGGGACCTGAAAACATTACAGTAAAATTGCAAACGTGTCGAGAGCCCCACTGCACCCTGCCACACTCCGCACCAGCCCTTCTCCCCAGCTCAGCTCCCTGCATCCGCCTGCATATTCTGCAAGCTGCTCTTGAACAAATAACCCTATAATTTCGGTCAAAACCACAACCGTTATGTATTCAAGGGCTGGGAAATGAGAGGTCTGTGTGCAAGCTACAAATACCCCGGCTACAGAAATAGACATCGCGGCAGCGCTTGTGGGCAGCGGGCGGCGACTGAGCAGAAGCTCTGAGGGAGCCTAAAAAGCAGGACCAGGGATGAGCCCCTTCCCCGGGAGTGTGGCCATGGACGAAGCCAGGCCCGGGCATCCGTGACCGCCTATGCAGTGCTGGCTGGGAAATGCAGCCTGGCCAGGGCACGACGCCAACCCGCCGGGCTGCCTACAAATCCCAGCACGCCGGGGAGCGGAGCTGCACCCCAGTCTGGCTCCTGACTGCTTCCTGCCAGCGCGGGGAGGGGGAAATATAAACAGCAGCATCTCGGGCAAAGTTTGGATGCTGCCGCTGGACAGGCTGCACCGGGGAGCAGAGGCAGCACTCGCGGTGAGTTTGGGCTTTCCTCTCTAGCGAAGCGCCAGCTGTGTGCGGTGGGGTTAATGGCTGCGCCGTGCTACGCAGCTGGAGGATGAGCCGCGGGCACCATCCGTCTGACATGCTTTCCTGCGCATCCGGCATTGTGTGCAGGGGGGGGACTGGCAGCGGAGATGTGTGTATGTGCCATCTACGCATATCTGTATGTAAGCAATACTGCAGGTATTAGCGGCAGGCAGATGGAAGGGGGAAGTCAGGCTGGGTTTGCAGCACTTGGAAGGGCAGAGCAGAAATTAGAGGTGTTGTTCTCCCTCCAGGAAGGGCTTGCTCATCTCCATTGTCTCCTCTCATTTCTTTTTCACTTTTAGAAAAGTGCTTGGCTAAAATTCAGTCAGAGGACAGCTTCCCCCTGCTCAGCAGACAAGAAGGGCTGGTGTTTTCCACCCTCTGCCTTGCTCTGTGGGAGGAAACCCCTCCCCAGGACGGGTTATGGGTGGAAGAAGCAGAGGGATGGTCAGCATCTCCTGGCTTTCCAGACACCCCCTGGCTGGGGAAGCAGCTCTGCCAGCAGGGATTTCCACCCTGAGGGAAGCAAGCACTGAACCCCCATGGCAAGGCTCCAGCTCTCAGGGCTGGCATCAGCCAAGTACATTTCCTACCAGCCCAGGCAACACTTTGCACAGCCCCTGAATAATAAAAATGAATTCAAGAAAACTGGGGCAAAAGAAAGGTCTCTCTGGAGACGCTGATTTCCCCTTCACTCTGCATGCTGGCTTTGGTCTATGCCTGCACAGCCCCTCAACCCAGTAATCAGGTGGGGCATGAACTAGTAAATGAGGTTTTAACCCCCCTGACATTCCCAGTGCGGGGACACCATTGCTGCCTCTGCTCTCCAGAGAAACCCCACAGCATACTTGTAGGAGCTGCTGGTGGAAACAACCCCCATGGGGTGCCCCTCAGTGGGAATGGTAACAGTTCCCATCCCACAGGCTGAATCCTAAAAGTCCGCTTCTAAAAATGACCAGTGCATAGAAATGAAGTGTACAGGGTGGTTGGTTACAGAAACCACAGGACCTGGGTGTACAAAAATAAATGTGATTTCTTATTCAGCTGCCAGGCACAGGCAGACCATGTAACCCCCCATGATTTTCATCTGCCAGACGAAAAAAAGCACCGCCTGCACCAAGACCTTCAGCGTAGGGACTGGCTGGCTCACAGGGCTGTGGCGGAGCGGACCAGCCCCATCAGCGGGATTCCATCCTGCACCCAAGCCCTCACCACACATCTCCCCTTACTCAGGCCTGTTGCAGCTGCAAATGAGCTGCTCACGCTGTGAACTTGCTTATTTGTGGATCCAAATTCGCCATTCGCATACAAAAAAAGTATCAAGAAAGGCAGTAAGGATGTGAACTAGAAGCCTGCCCAAAAGATCTTACCCATTTTGGCTTTTTAGCCCCAATCAATCTCCACGCCTTAGTTAAGATGCATAAAGACAGACTTATTTTGCTGGAAAGAGCTTCACAACTGCTTTCAGCAGTCACCCCTGGAGCTTCTCTTGGGGGGGGAAAAAAAAAGCCACTTCACCATATTTAATTGGAATTATTAGACCAGGCTTTTTCAGAGCAGACCTGTTGTCACCACAAGCAGGCTGATTTGGGTTGCTCCACTTGGTGGGTAGGATGTCCCCTTTCTTTTCCACCTTTCCCCCTCTCTGGATTGGCTGTTTTGTAATGTATCAGTTTAATTGTATACTTTCTCTTTGAGGGTGAAAGCGGAAGATGGCAGAGCCTGAAAGCACAGTCATAAACACCGACGTGAAACAGGTAAAGGGTTGTTCATTACAAAACACGCATCCTGTATTTCCAAAGCAAGTTTTGAAATGCCACCACAGGAGACAACACACCAAAGCCCCGAGCTGTGGTGGCATGGTGGCATTGTGCCTAGGTTTCAGCAGAAGTGGCCTGTCCCAGGGCTGCTGGCCACCTGGTCCCAGTGAGGTCCATGTGATTTCCACTTGGGAAGAGGTTGCAGGACTGAACCTCCAGTTGCATGGACAGGATGGGTGCATTTGTGCACACTTAAGTTTTGGAGCAGCCAGGGAGAAAGCAGCAGCTTCTGTACGTATATAGAGACCTTATTAGACTCTCCAGAACTGAAGGGTAAAACCACCAGTTATGTGCAGAGAAACACAGCAGTGCCCAGCTCAGCACAAACAGGCGACCGTGGCTGTGCTGTGCCCACAAACACCAAAATTATGAAGCAATCCCCTCTGGCATGTGCTGTCCTCAGAGCATATGGCACTTGGCAGGCAGGTTAGGGTTTCATAACTGCCTGCCCCATCCTTGGTGGCCTGAAAATGAAGATTGGGCTTGGTACCTCTCCTCCAAAGGCCCTCTGGCATCAGGAACTGTGACGCATGGATAATGCCTCCAACACCCAATCTCACCACCCCGATCAGTGGAGCCCTGTGTCCTTCTGCTCACCCCACCTCCCCAAATTCCTTCTTTGCTGTCCCCTAACCCCTCTTTCCTCCCTGTCCTGCAGAAAGACCCCAGTGAGGCACTGGTCATTGCAGTGACCACCAGAGCCATCTTCAATCTGGAGGAAGAGCACAAGCTCTACATGGAGAAGGGCAAGGAGGAGTACATAAGGCACCAGCAGGCCAACCAGGACAAGCCCCTGCCACCAGGCACAGCTTTCGCCTTCATCCAGGTGAGCCCCACACCTAGGCAGGGGCACACGCAGACCCCCGCAGGATGGGGTGAAAGCTCAGCTTTCCCAGCTTTAAGTCTCAGCTCCTATCGTGGGGTGCAGATATGCCTGTCCTTGCCTCTTGGCCTCATTGCAAGGCATCAAGGCCTGTGCTCCTCACCAGTCCCGCATGTCCACCTCCCCCTCGGTGGGTATCCTGCTCCCTGCCCTCCTGGTGGTGGCTTTTGTAGTACGTTTGCTCTGTCTGGCTCTCCATAACATGCTATCCTTGCCATAGCTGGTAGATGCAGCACAAACCACTAACCTTAACTGCAAAAGAGCCCCAGCAAAGCCATCGCAGTCATGCCCCTCCCAAAGAGTCTCATCTTCTCGCAGGCGGTGCAGTATGTGAACAAGAAGATCCTGGAGAGCAATCCAGCAGAGAAGGACCTCTTCGACATCCTGGTGCTCTCCAACAACAGCCCAGAGAGCGGGATGCGCATCATCAACAGCGCCAAGCACTATGGTAAGGGGGATTCCATCCATGGAGGTGCCTGCTTCCCTCAGGATGCTGCAAAGCAGATAAGGCACCATAGTGGAGCATCATTGGCAAATACAGAGCCAGGGGACACAAGGGGGAGGGGTTGTTTTGTAAAGAAGTCCAATTCCTGCGCCCCCCATGCAGCTTGCCCGTGGTGCCGGAGCACACCCAGCATACAGGCTCCTTGGCAGACCCCAGCTCCCTTCGCCCATATCCTTTGCACCAAGGGGGCTGACAGTATTTTGCACAGCCAAGGCATCCTCAGGCAGCTACTAAAGAAATAGAGTTGTTAAAAAAAAAAACAACAACCCAAACACAACCCAAATCTGGGATTTAGGCCCATTTAAAGGAGGGATGAAGGGAATATTTAACCACAGTCTGCAGTTTTGTAGGATCAATGGGGCAAGAAAATGCAGCAAAAACATGAGCAGGTTCCCCACACAGCACTGGGAAATGAAGTGCCCCAAGCTCTGCAGCAAAGCATCCCGAGACTCTGGGGAGGGAAGGGCGAGCTGTAAGGAGGATGTTGCCCCATAACAGACTTTGCTCACATTCCCTGGTGCAAAGGGCTGGAGATCTCAAAGTTCTGCTTCGTCAGCGACGAGGACTCCACGCAGTACCTGAAGTCCCACAGGGTCAAGCTCTTCCTCTCGGCTGACAGGACAGATGTCTGCAATGCCCTCCGGAGAGGTGCGTTCTCCCCTCCATCCCATGCCCCCAAACCCACCACACTTTTCCCAAGCAGCTCAGTACTAAGAGGCAATGCCAGAGACCATGGTTTCACAGGGGCAAGGAGATGAGTGGCACACTGACTACCAGTACAGTCCTGAAAAATTCAGTCTCCTCTTCTATCCCCAGCAGTAGCCTGCAAACACACGAGGGTTTCTCAGATGCCTTCACAAGTCAATGAGTGCTTTATGCATAATTCTGGCCATAGATCTGCCATGGGCTGGTCATTCCCTGCCTGACATTTAAGCCTTTCTAACGAAGATACTGCCCGCTGCTGCTCCCTGGATCAATGAGTGTGCATCCCTGGTTCACAGTGCTTTGTGAGGATGCTGTAGAAATTTGCTTTCTTGGTACATGCAGAGTTACCACGTGCTCAGTGATAGATACAGGCAGATGCTTGACCTCAATCGGAGGCAGTGCCATCTCCCCAGCAGCTCTAATGGGGTTAATCGCCTCCTTATTAATTTGCTTGCGTATGAGCACATCAGCTGGCCAAGGTCCTTCAAGGTCAGGAGCAAGCCATCTGCAACCTGGGCTTTCCTTTGCTACACAGCACATTCCTTGAGCCTCCTTGAAGAACATCATTGCTCTGACAAGTCTCTCTCATCCGGGGGCCTTCGTCCATGGATGAGGGTGGGCAGGGAGCAGCCTGTATGAAGAGACCTGTAATTAAGCCAATTAGCCCAATCAAGTGGAGGTGCCAGTCCCTATTACTCACAGCTCAGAGTGCTAAATCTGGGCATTAAAGCCAGGCTTGGCAGGGTGAGCAAGCACCAGGAGGAGGCCTGCTCCTGCCTACACAACCACTCTTTATCCATTAGCAGTTCGAATATCTCTCCAGACACCAATGTCTGATCAGTGGATCTGTTTTGTCCATTCCCATCCCTATGGGGGGATAACACAGCACTACAAAAGGCTGGTCTAAGCCCTCTTTCCCCAGAAAGACCCCTGGCTTGGAGACCAAACATGCATGGTGTGGGACAGGGCCACAGCAGATGTTCAGGGAAGAGCTGGCCGTGCATGAGCTGTCCCCAGGAGGAGGTGTCCCTCCTGAGTCCCCCCTTGCTCTCTCTCACAGGGGTCTCGTCAGCGCTCATCTTCCAGCAGGAGGTGCAGGCCCCCAGCACCCTGCTCCGCGTGGTGTTTGATGGGGACGCTGTGCTCTTCTCCGACGAGACGGACCGGATCTTCCGTGAGCAGGGGCTGGAGGGGGCACTGCAGTACGAGAGGGCGATGGAGGCCGTGCCCATGGGAGAGGTGAGCAAGCCACCCCACTTTGATGGACATCCACAGGCACTATGAGCATCTCTCCCACTAGGGCTTTGCCATGAGTAGCCAAAAAAAGCACAAATCCTTACAGTATCCTTTTGCATACACCACTCAGTCCCTGGTGTGGGCCTGATCTGGAGTCCCACTGGCGATGGATTTGGCCTGATGTCTCATGTAAGTGAGCATTAGCTCCTAAATATCCAGGGCTGTGGATTTGTAGGCTGGGACCTCTTGCTGTGCAAGTCCCTGCAGGACTCAGACCCAGAGGCACTGCTCACCGGGATGTACCTTCCTGGTCACTTTGGGATTAGGATGAGCACCACAACACTCACCTTCATCCCAAGCACCCCAGTGCCCAGCACCGGTCCCAGCACTGCCCCAATCTGCACCACACAGGTGTCCCTGTGCTCTGCAGAGCCCTGAGAAACCCTGGAAGAGGAACAAGTGGTTTGTACAGGCAAAGATGTCTCCTTATTTCCCACTCACTCCCAAGTGTCTTGCTGTGCTTCCAGGGTCCCCTGAAGGCTTTTGCCATGCACCTTGGGAAGATGCGCAAGAAGTTCAGCCAGGAAAAATCCCCCATCCGCACCTACCTGGTGACTGCCCGCAGTGGCCGGGACATGGGCATCCGAGCCATCAAGACACTCCGGGAGTGGGGTCTAGCCATTGATGAGGCTTTCTTTATGGATGGAGCTCCCAAGGGCCCCATCCTTGCCCAGATCCAGCCCCACATTTTCTTTGACGATGGCCTTCATAACATCCAGGGGGCTCAAGACAGGGGTGTACCCTCTGCCTGGGTCCCTTCCTGCTGCTGATGGGCTGCAGGCCAGCAGACCTCCCTCCTAGCAGCACAGGTGACTGGGCCAGTTGAAGACAAACCTTCTGGTGGAGAGGGAAGGATTTCCTAACCTGCAGCAAGCAAGCCTCAGGGAAAGGGGACAAGAGGCATTGCATGAGAGCACAGACTACCAGGCAAGGCTTGATGCTCAGTTCTGCTCCTGATATGAGGTCCTTTAGGTCTTAGGATAAAGCCAAAAAATGCAACTACTCCAAAAAGGAAGAACACTGAGGACTATCACCTGCATACCCAGTAGGACCTGGGGACTTTTCTCTTCTGCAGAGAAATAAATGAAGCTGTTGCCCCACACATGAGCTAAAGGAAGCACGAAACCAAGCACTAAAACTTATAGCTTTGTCTGTGCTTTGTCTGCAAGATTTATTCCCAGGATCTCTGCCCAAAGGAAGCCCTCAAGACCCTGCCTCAGCAGACACACTCAGCTTGCTTTCCTGGGGAGGCTGATGTGCTAGCAAGTCCTCCAGGCAGCTCCAGCCAAACTCAGCAGAGGGAGAAAGACTTCAAAGCTGTAAAGGACTTACAAACTTTCCAGAAATGGGTGGCCAGGTTGAAGAAAGCAAGCCCAAGCTGTCCCCCTTTATGAAAGAGATTATAGCACAAGTCACCTTTCATTAGGCATGCAGGCTGCTCACAGAGTGCCCTTAGGAGACCCGGAGCTGTAGGACACTCAGTTCCTGGAGCTGCAGCAGATGGGCCAGGGACAAGGCGGCAACCCAGGTGTGAGGTCCATCCAGGAGAGAGAGCTGCTGCGTAGCTCCAGTATCCCACCAGGAGAGGGCACTGGAGATGGGCTGCCCACAGCACCACCCGGGCAGGGGTCAAGGCTACAGACGGCACCCCAGGGACCAGGTCAGAACTAGGTGCCTGTGCCTGATGGGTCCTCAGGGCTGGGAGTAGAAGGGGTGGGGGGGGGTCAGGGCAGATGGGGTCTATGGGAGTGCTCAGGACCCTGCCTGGCACCAAGCCACCCGCCGCACGGGGATACCTCTCCACCAGCAGTTTGGACTCTGCTCCTCATTTTCCTGGGGAGCAAGCAGCTCCACCAGCCCGCTCCCAAAGATTTACCTGCAGGTTTCTTTCCCCACAGCTGGATAAGAGCAGCTGCCACTAGAAGCCACTGTGCTGCCCAGGGATAGGCACCCTGAAAACCCCGGGAGCTCCCCAAAGCCACCTCAATAAAACACAAACTGGCTGCTCAGGGCAGGGCCTGCTTGGCGGCAGCAGGATTATGGATGGAGGAGGCAAAGATGATGGTGGCTTAGTTTTTTTAATCTCAGTGTAATCAGAAAGTAATTTTTTTTAAAGCATCACAAGCATCGCTCTCACCAATGTCTTTTTCCTCTCAATAAATAAATAAACGAGCATCCCCATGTGAGCACTTGTCCCTCATGCCTGTGTTGAGTGGCATAGGACGAAGGGCTGGGATAATTCCATGCTCTTTTACAGACATTGGATTCTTTTATCCAGTCTTATATGTGCACATTGATCTGGGTTCAATACACAAGAAACCTCCACTTGACTTTGGATTAGTCCTCTGCCAAGCTTCTTGCATCCCCAAACCTGCGCCCGTCTGCTATCCTGAGCTTAGGGGCTCTGCCAATCTCACCCTGCCAAGGGGAGCTGCTGGCCCCACTGTCCTACTGGCATGGGTCCTTTCCCTGCCACTGCGGCCACCACGTGGGGCCAAAATTGCTGCTGACAGGGCAGAACAGGGCAGGCATGTTCAGGCACAGGGCTTTGTGAGGAAGCCATCTCCAAAGATACAAAGCCCAGCAGGGTTTTGGCACCAGCAGTCTGGGCCCTGGCCTTTTCACTCAGTTCAGATGCTGAAATTAGATGTCTGGAGGTACAAACGTCAACAACATCAGCTACTCATCATTCGCTAATGATGAGTACCCATCACCCTCAATCACTGAACAAACATTAATTACGGCATGCTCAAAACATGCCCGGTGAGCAGGTACAGATGTTCATCCCACTTCTATGCAGGTCAGATACCACCAGGCTGGGTACAGGGATCCAAGGACCCATTTCCAGTCCAGCTCACCATGCACAGCCGGCTGCTTCGGTGGCAGCTGGCGGTGGGGACATGCACCCGGCGGTGGTGGCGGTGGTGGTGGTCCTGGACATCCTCCACCCCTCTTACCCCTTGCCTTTGCCAATGCCTGGACAATGCCAGCAGGAGCTTGGTCAGTGCCTTGGCCGAGGGGGAATTAGCTGAGTCAAGGATGGTGGGGACAGGCCCACGTGAGCCTTCGCAGGGTGCGAGCTGCTGAGGCAGGGGAAAGCGCCACGTGCCTTCCTCCAGCACTGTCAGCACAGCGGGGCATGACAGGGCGAAATGTGCCCAAAATGGGAAAAAAGGAAGGAAACTCAGCGTTTGTAGGGTTGTGTCATATGGGGCGAAGTGCAGCCGCTTCGGGCCATGGCTTAAAGGTAGAGCATCAAAACTGCCCTTTACTGTCCCGCTCCAAAGACGGAGCATTAAAAACACCCCCCAGCAAGGACTGCTGCAGCCTCACCCCCTGCCGCAAGGCCAAACTTGTTGTTTCTGTCTTAGAGGCATCTGTAAGCAGTTCATTAATGCTTGGGATATTCCTCAAGTCTCACCTTTCTGAGGCATTTTAATCCCCCTCCTTCAAGGGGTTGCTGGTGCCCAGGGGTTTCCTGCAGCTGCTACAGCCCAAAGAGGATTTAGCTGCTGGGGCTAGTTGCAGGATGCTTCTCTGCTATCTGCCTCAGGTTTTGGGGGCCAGGGAAAGGAAGGAGCAGGTCACACCACTGTGCCACCCACAGGGACAGGCTCCCTTTGAGCCCTGCTGGGTTGCACAGTTTTCCATTCCAGAAAAAGAAATGAAGGGGTGCAAAGGGGGGTCTTGCTCTTCAGCAGCCCCATGCCATCCTAGCCGAAGCTGCCCAGCATTGGGGTCCCCACCAGCACTGACCCACCAGTGCTTGGGACACCCTCATGACACCCTCCTGGTGCGGGGAGGGAAGCGGGCAATGCCTCCTCCGCTGAGCCCGGCTCTGCCAGCCATGCCGAACAAGCAGCCCTTGTTTTGGGGGGGGGCGCGTGACCCCAGGGATCGGAGGCTGAGGATGTCTGGCCCCAAGGAGTTTGCAGGAGACCTTTGCCCAGGAGTGTGCCCTTAATCCCCGACTTACTGCACCAGTGAATTTAGGATCGCACCACTCAAAAAAATTCCAATTTAGCGCTGCGGGAGAGGAAGGAATTTTTTGTGGAATGGTGGTGCTGCAGGGAGGGAAGATTGGCAGGTATTTAGCTGCTAAAAGACATCTGCATTGGCAGTGTCCGAGCAGTTCGGCTTTATTGACTCCTGCCTGCAGCAGGAGAGGATGTGGGAGGCTGCAGGACCCAGGCACAGCTGCTGTGTCCGCCAGGGATGCTCCCACACCTCCCTCCACCCACAGCATACAAGGACCTTCGGCCACAAGCACGGGGCACTCATCTTCACATTTTTGACCTAACCCTAAACTACGCCGGTGAGAGAGCTCCTTGGGAAACACTCAGGGGTTCCTAGCCAAGGAGGCTGAGATGCCAAGTCTCACACTACAAATAATTATAAACAGGGTGTTTTCCGTGAAGAGGCTCAGAGAGAGGGTGTGCAAAGCCGCAGACGGTGTTTGCCAAGGTGCTTAAACGTGGGTTCAAGATCTTAACCCCAGGCAGGCACATTGGAAAACACTGGCTGCGGCAGCAAGTGAAGCTGGTGCTTAGGAGAAAGGTGGCAACAAATAAGTGGGAATTAAGAGCCTTCATGGGCATATTCACACAGCAACACCCGCCCCAGGATGTCAGGATTGATTCACCAAAGAGGAGCTGGGTGGTTGCTCCAAGGAAACACATTGCAATTTTAAGCCAATCCTTGGGTTGCCATAGGGTGTTGACCCTTGTCTTTCTGAGCCCACTCTCTTTCCAGGACCAGAAGGCTCAATTGCTTTGGTGCTTTGTCACATGGAGAAGATGTAATTGCATAAATGATGGTCTTATTGAGGCAGCTTTGGCTGGAAATTAAAAGAAATAATTAAACAGCATCTACTGCTGGCGAAGAAAATGAGATGGATGGCATGCTTGGATGAGGCTGGAGGCACATCTTTGTATCTAGCATGGAGATCCCGCCTGTGAGCCGATACCTCCCCCCTCAAGCTGAGCTCGCATGGCCCCAGGGACCGTGGCAGGAATTGCTCAAGGCAGGCGACAAGGTGAATCGGGTCCCAGTGCTCCCCACCACATCCTGGCGTGGGAGGCGATGAATCGATGCCATCATTGCCACTTACCACCTCATCCCATCAGCCGCCAGTCACGCTGCCTGCTGCTAGTGCCTGCCAAGGTTGTTGTTGCCTGTCCCCGGCAATTTCACCGTGCTGCAAAATAACTCGGGTGAGGCAAACACCACGAGATGCCTGCCCCGAGGAGCAGCCGGGGCCAGCAGCCAGGGCGAGGCAGGTCCCCTCCTCCCCGAGATGGGTACCAGGTGTGTCCCCAGCCGTGGGGGAGGATGGGCCGGGGGATGCGGAAGGACGTCCGATGTCGAGTGGGGTCAGGCGCAGGCAGGCAGTGCGGGGGCAGTGAGGATTTGGGCAGGGCCAGGCAGGGAGTGCGTGGGATGCAGGGACAGGCGATGCCGAGTTTGGTAGCAGCCCGACAAGGCATGGCAGTGTACGAGTAAACCCTAGTGAAGACATCAGCACACCTCAGAGGCTTAAAGACCATAAGCATTTTGCACTATAAGGCCTTTTTTTAAAAAAAGTACTAGGGGAAATGCTGGAAGAGCACAATCTGATGGAGAAGGTCCACTAGGGTGAAAGCACCCCATGCTCAAAGGCTGCTGCAAAGGCCCTGATGGAGATGGAGCCACACTCAGGGCTCCTTCCCACCGTGACACCCAGCCGTGACACCTAGCCACTGGCAAGTCACCCTCACCAGCCACTAGGATCAGGGTTTGTGGTGTGAGAGACACCAAAGGAACAATTAACACCCAGTGTAAGCCTTTTGCAACTCCACTTAGCATCTCCCCAAGGTCACTGCAGCCCATGTTGGCAGCCAAAAAATGTTTAAGCAGGCTGCCTGCCAGCTCTGCCTCCAAACCAGCCCCAGCCAGCCGGCACCAACAGAGCAGGGATTGCCACCACCCGCGATGCCCAGGACATCTCCCTCAGCACCTGCAGCGCTGGGATATGGCAGCCAGAGCCTGGATGAGTCCCTTTGCTGTGCTCAGTGCAACCCCTCCCCTGCTCCCACGTTTCCCATCAGCCAGAGCTGCTACTAAAGCACCTTCAGGTTTGCTTTTGCAGGTGTTACCCAGATAGAGGGTGTAATTTGGGATGTGCCGGTGCTGCTGAAAAATGCGCCCTCACCTCGTGAATTGTACATCAGTTTAGGAAACGGCGTTGGGAGTGGTCGAGGTCCTGGCACAGCGCCGGGAAAAAGTTACCACTGCTTCGCTCGGGGGCTCGAGGCCGGTGAATCAGGCTCTGCTAATTAGCTGCATCCAGCAGCTTCACACCGGCACTGGGACCTTGAGTTGGAGTCAGGGTGTTTGCAACCCGACCTGCCCATACTTGTGCGCTTGTAGGCTCTACTCAGCTCAGACTGAGGAATATTTTTCCTTTTTGTTTAGCAACAAGGTGCAAAATCCCAAACTAATTTTCCTGAATTGGAAGAAGGCGTTCATCCTCTAAAAATCCCACCCACAGCTTTGCATTTAACACCTCTTGGCCAAAAAGTAATCAGTGTTTCTGAACTGAAGCTTTCCTTGCCCCTTAGGTCATTGCAATTCAGGGCATTGACTACCACTGCAATAAATAAACTTATAAAAAAAAACATCAAGGAAAGGGTGAAGGCAAATACATGGCCAAATGTAAGGAGAAAGAGGCCACCGTAGCATCCCTGCCAGAGAAACTAAATAGCGTCAGGTCCCTGGCCATGTGGCAAAAGGTATATAGGACACCCCAGTGTCACCCACAGAGGGGACCCCAGTCTCCCAGGGCTGGGGCTGGGGCACCTCCTCGCAGGAGCCGCTGGAGCTGAGTCATTCAACCTGCCCTTGGGAATCCTCTCCGGCAGGGATCAAGGTTGCAAAAGCGTGTCCTGCTCCCAGGGGTGCGTCACCCCACTCCCACGGCCGTGGCTGCCAGGCACAGCGCTCTGGCTCACGAGGCTGCAGAGACAGACCAGCAAGGAAAGGGCTTCATCCACCATGCTGAAAATAGGAGGGAGGAGGGGCAAGTCCCTTGGCCATCTCTCGCACATCTCTGCCAGCTCTGGATGCCTTGGCCACAGCACTCCACGTCTTGCTCAAAGAACAGGGAAAAATGTTTAAAAACCCCCATGCCCAGGCTCATGCCAGCCTAATCTTTTGCAGATAATGCCATGCAACTTTCAGGGTCCCAGACAATAAATACCCAGACGTGTTTCCAGCTCCTGGTGAAACATCCCTGCTGCACCTCTCAAGGCTTTGACATCAGGGCAAACATCCCGCAGAGGTGCTGAGGGAGCCCAAATGAGGAAATCCAGACTCCTTGCCAGGGCCACTGGTTCCCAGCACGCAGGCGCAGCAGTGGCAGCTCCGAAACCACCAGTGCCAAGGGGCTGGAGACAAATTAAATACTCTGGGGATATCCCCCCACCCCAGCCCCTTCCCATTCAGGAGAGGATCATCATCGTAATGCTCCCCAGCACAGCTCTGTCATCCCTTTTTCACAAAAAAACCACTGGGAAGTGTCTGGGCTCAGCAGTGGGATGGACACCTAAGTTGCTTAGAGAAGAACATCTACAAGCAGTGACCCTCTCTTACTGTCACAAGAGCAGCTCCGGATGCAGACACAAGCCCTGCTACCACCAAGCCCGAGCAAAGGCCCACTCGTAACAGCTTTCCTAACAGCGAAGCTTACACTTAATCCCTTGGGAATTAAAAGAACAAACACAGGCTGGGTCCAGACTGCTTGACCCTGCTGAAAGACTTTGCTCTGCAGTGTGTGATGGTATGGGGTTAGCACAGCGTGCTGTCCTCACCAGCCCGTCCCTGTACACCGGAGCCCGCTCTGGAGCTACGGGATGCTGGGAGAGACTGGTCAGACTGGAAATGCTCGTGGAGAAGCTGCTGTAGGTGCTCCAGCCTGGGGGGCAGAGGCGCGTCGCCCAGCTGGCCATGGTTTCCCCACCACTTCAAAGAGGAGAGAGGAGGGCTGGTACCTCTCCGGCTCCACCGCTGGCTCTGGGAGAGCCGGGAAGGGTGTAGGGGAGCCCCAGGCCTGGCGTCTGGACTATCCCTGTTGTCTGCAAAGCACATTTGCAGAGGGGTTTGGAGCCCTTGGGGGAGGGCGGTTTTGCTTAGCGGGGGCAGCAGTCGGGGCAGGTTATGCCTGATCCACGGGAGCTCAGTGCTGGGGCTGCCATACCTGGGGGGGGGGGCAAGAGGAGGATACCCCCAAGCCAGAGCTCAGACAACAGGGATGCCTCCGGAATCGGGCTACAGATGCCGGTGACCAGCCACGCCTTGGCCAGAAGGAGCTGCGTGGGGTTTTGCTGAGTCAGGCGGTGCTGTGGGGCCGGGATGAGCTGAGTCAGGGTCAGCGGTGCCGGCCCTGACCAGGCGCCCACGGGGCAGGAGGGAAGCGGGGGCTGGCCAGCCTCCAGGGAGGCACCGCCGAGCCTGGCCGAACTAACGGGACCCAGCAGGCCCAGCCAACGCCTCCGGCCATCGCTCCGGAAAACCTCGTCCTGGCGGGTGCCGTGTCCCATGGGGAGGCAGCAAGTTTCCCCATACCCCGGCTCAACCTGAACTGAGGGATGGAGATTTGGACAGCTGGTGGGACGAGACGCAGCCCGGGGCGGGTGTACCCCCTAAAAACACTCAGCACAGAGCGCAGTCGGGGGGCGGCGGGCACAGAGCCGGGGCAGCGGGGGGATGGAAGAGGCTCAGGGAGGCAGGGTGGGGAGGAAATGGCGCGAGCGAGGTGCCAGCAATGTGACCCAGCGATTTTCCAGAAGCTGCATGAACATGAAGGAGGCGGGACAGGGACCCCGTCACAGAGCCAGGCGTCCCCCATGGCAGCGCAACCCAGCTCGTCCCACGGCCACTGCTCTCCCATCCTGAAGGCTGGGTACAAGCAGGAGGAGAAAACAAACACCCTGAGCCCTCAGGACTTAGAAGGGAAAGCGTCTGTAAATCCGATTTTATTTATGATTTTTTTTTCCCCGCTGGTCTCGTGGCTCTGCAAGAGCTCCGTCAGGACAAACTGGGCAGAGCTTAGCTCTGCCCGCCCCCCCCCAGGCTGGCGTGGTGGCACCGCTGAGCCCTGCCGTGACACACCAGGGTGGCACAGAGCCCGTCCTGCTGCTCCCCGATGCCCGGCCCTGCTGGGGGACCGCAAGGGCGGCTGGTGGCCACTGCCCCCCCGGGCTCTGCCCAGCACCAGCATCACCCTTGACTGCAGGTGGCCTGCGACCACCATGGCGGCATTTCCAGGGGGGAGAACATCTGCCTTGGCATCCCCCCCCCCCAAAAAAAAAGCTACAGTCCAGGATATGCCCATCTCCCCCAGAAACCCTCATCCCACAGGGGTAAGTCCCCCCAAATTGGGGTTGTTCTGGTCCCGGGGAGAAGCTGGGGAACTGCCATGCCCCCCC
>VXBO01003262.1:480056-500386 GCA_013400135.1 Rhinoptilus africanus
CCCCGCTCTGTCTTTGGGAAAAGCAGTGAGCATGGCGGCACGGCAAGGGGACCCGGCACGGGGTGCTGGTGGGACCCTAAACCTCATCTGCCCCGCACTGGTGGGTCCCCTGGTTTTGGTGGAGCTGTGCTGTGTCGTCGTCGTCCCCCCCTGGTTTGTACCCCTCCCTGAACAGGTGGGTGTTTGCCCTCCCCTTGCAGGATCCCCCTGACCAAGTTCCCCTCCATGCGGCGGGTCCTAAGTGAGGTGGGCAGCGAGATCCCGGACATGAACGCCATCACCCAGCTCCTCAAGTTCAAGCTGGGCTTTGCCGACCTGTCTGAGCCCACTCCAGAGATCTTGAAGAACTACATGGATGTGAGTAGCCCCTCCCTGTCGACCACTCCTCCTCTGTGGCAGACCCTGGTGTGCTGCCGGTTGGGTAGCAGTCACTTCTGGGGGTACACATCCCGGGGCAGGGAGGGAGTGGGGGGATGTGGAACGGGACATGCCAGCCTCCCTGTCCCGGGAGCCACAGCCAGGAAGGTGAAGGAGGGAGAGATGTTGATACCGTAGGAGAGATTCATGCAGCCTCATGGCTTGGTGGGTGGTTGCCAAAAGTTGCTTCCCATCATGGCTAAAGTAAAAATACTAATACAGTAATTATAATGATAATATTAAACAATCCACTGCCACCCAAGCGGGAGCTTTGCAGCTTCTGTGACCTATTTCCTTTCCCCTTTGTCACTAATTAACAATTGTAAATAAGGGACTGTTGGCTTGCAGTCCTTCCTAGCATCTTCTGGCCTATTTGGGCTCTGCTTTCTGCAAGACAGGGTCGTAAAAGTTATGGTCCACTCCTTGGGGCATTGGAGCATAAAAGAGCAGGAGGAGAGGGCTCAGACCGGGCAGCAGCTTGCTGTGGGACTGGGAATTCAGGGGCCTTCCTCTTGCTTGCCTTCATCTTCTGCATGGCCTTGGGAAAAGCCACCCTGCACCTCTGCCTTCTTCTTGGCAGCTTAGGGAGCAAACAGACCTTCATGGTGGAAGCAGCGATAAAAGGAGAAGCCACATAAAGGACATGAGGTTTGCCCTTGCCCAGCTACTGGACACTTGTGGGGTTTCCTATTTGCGAGTTCTCCACTGGGTACCCTCGCAGCTCTTGGCAGGGGAAGAGGAGGGTACACGAGTGCTGGCTCACAGAATAAAGCTGGTGCTGGATATTTGGGCATTAATTCAGGATATTCCTCCCTGGTCCCCTTCCCCAGGGACTCTTGTCACCCAGCCAGCACCTGCCAGGGCTGTGCTATGAAGTGCCACCAGTGTTCTAACTGGCAGTGTTGAAAGCCAGGGTGCTGGCGGTTGCTCCACAGTGTTGTCTTTTGTGCCTGTGGCTCGGGCTATTGCTCAGGGTAGGACTCTGCTCCCTTGTCGCAAAGGGACCAGGCCAACCTGTGACAGGAGATAAGGGACTGCTGGTCCCTCCCAGCCTGGCCAAAAGTGCTCTTCCTGCCAGAGGAGCTGTTAGGAAGAAAGGCACAGCTTCCCCTAGACTGCCTCGTATGGCCCCCGCAAGCCTCTGGCACCCCTTGCGGGTCTATGTATGTAATTTATGGGGCCCCTATACTGGGGATTAATTTTCAAGCCCCAGCAATAATTATAGAATCACTGGAAGCAAGTGCTGCCTCCCCATTATAGCTAATTGCAATAGTTTATTAATTACTTGGTGAGCAACCCCTGCAAATTAAGCGCACAGGAGATGAGCAGCTTTGATAATCCTGTTTGGGTTTTTTTATGGCCCCTTCTTAATAAAGTACATGGGGGGCTTGCAAGGGCCACAGGCTGACTTCCCTTGCTAGCAGCCTTGTCTCCGGGCCCTGATCTGGCTGTTTGCCAAGCGTGACATGGCTGTGTGCCCCTTTGGGGAGGGTTGGAGAAAAGCAGGTCTGTCTGGGACCTGCTGAGCATTTCCCATTCATCCTCTCCCCCTCTGGATAGAGGGGTGCCCTGCAAACGTTTCTGCTGCCGATCTCTGGTTTCTTTTAGTCTCAGCAGAGATGCACTCGCAGGGCAGAGGAGTATCCATTGGATACCTGCACTACAGGGACTTCTCCCAAACTCTCACCCCACAGCCCTTAAGTACCTCTCTGGCAATGCTGCTGAAGCCCTTTCCTCCCTCCAGCTCCTCCAAAATCTTCCAACACCTGCAACTGAGCATTAGTTTATTCCTCTCCACCCCAGAGGCTCGCCAGCCCGCACCAAAAGCCCCAGTGGCTGTACCCACACCTGCAGTGGGCAGAGCTGCTGCTCGCTGCAACCCACAGTTCCTCTGCAAACCTGCCAGCAAAGCAGCTTCCCAGCCGGTTTCAGTCTTTCAGTAACGCAGGATGTCTTGCCTCGCTTCCTCCCATCTTCTTGGACTTCCCTATAGCAAACCACATGCCGGCCTGCAGACCTTCCCCCTTCTGCCCTCTCTCCCTGCCCCGAAAGTCCTCCCCCACAAATGCCCATCCTGCTTCTCCTCCCCGATTTATCCTTTTCCCACCCACTGTAAGGTGTGAACATCAAAGGGGAGCCTTCCTCCCAGGGGAAAAAGGCTGGGAGCCTGTCTCTGCCAAAAATGAAAGGAGAGTAGGATCTATATAAGAATCCAGTCCCCTTTTTTTTGATTCTAAGATACTTTTTTGGTGTTTAATCCCTTCCAGCTCTGCTCACAGCTCCTTTCTCCTTTGCAGGCCCAGTATTATGGCGAAATTGGCATTGGGACCCCCCCACAGAAGTTCACCGTGGTCTTCGACACTGGCTCCTCCAATCTCTGGGTGCCATCTGTGCACTGTCACCTTCTGGACATTGCCTGCTGTAAGTGTCACCAATGCCAGCTGCAACTCAGCAGCTTTTCCTTCCCTGCAAAATGCAGATCCTGGCGTTGCAAGAGGAGAAACTGAGCAGCGTGAAAGGGCTCACTAGAGGCTGATGGGCTCTTTAGGGTCAGAGCTGGAAATAGGATTCCAACTCCTTGCATCCAGCCTTTGTTACTCCCTTCCTGTTTTTTCCCCTCCACGTCACCCACGCATAGCTTCAAACCTTCCCCAACAACCTTGGCCCTGCAGCTGGGGAGCAGCATCACAGGTTGTGATGTTTCTCCCCAAATTATAGACTGACGCTGCCGTTGCCCTGTTGCACAAGGCTGATGAAAAAAAAAAATCAGCCTCGTGCCAGATCTGATACGAACTGTCCTAGTTTCTGGTTTATTGCCGCACGGAGCATGTGAGTGCATGCTTATGGATTTATAATTAACAAGAGCCAGGTAGGCACAATGACATGAGAATGTCTTAGGGACTATAAGGTTTTTTTCCCTCTGTGGGGTTCCTATGCAGTAAACCTCCACAGCTGAAGATGTCAAACCTGGCCATGGCTAAAAGCCATTTAAAAGCCACCAGCTTTTAAATGCTACAGCTTAAGCAGAGCAGAGAAACCTACGGACCCAACAAATACAACCATGAAAGGCAGCCCACAGCACTCTTTGGGGGTAGGAAGGAAATTTGGACTTCTTGCACAGGCCTGTAGTGCCAAGAGAGGGGCCAGACCGTCTTCTTGCATGTGTGAAATGAGATTTAGGAGACTGGTAGGGTGATGAGATCCAGACTTGGTCTGTCTTGGGATCCCTGATCTCTAGCAGGGAGCTGGTTTCTCAAGGCAGCAGTGCAGGAGTTGCTGGGACCAAAGGGCTCATTTTATGAGAATGCAGTGAGCCTAACCTGCCAGACTGGGATCCAGACAGCCCAGTATATACGGGAAATCCCTGTATAGCGTGTTGGTTTCTGTAGGGCTCGGCTGGTTTGTCCTCAGCTTCTGTCTGCTGGACTCAACGAGCAGCCGGCAAGCCAGGCTGGCTGAGCTCACCACACGCCACTGCCCAACTCGTGACTTGGGAGGAATCTGCAGAGAAGGAATCTGCCCAGCCATATAACCAGGGATATCTTATAGTTTCTAGCCCTTTCAAGGGGAAAAGCAGCTTGGACTAGGTAGGGAGAAGCCCTTCTCTGCAAATAACTGAATATTTTGAGCCCTCTCTGTGCAAAGAAACAATGACACTATAAAAAAAAATCCAGCTAGTCTTTGTAAAAGAAACAGATAAACCTATAAAGTGAAAATGCCCAGTTTGGTTCCCAGAGTTCATGCCCAGAGCAGGCTATATTTAAATGCACCCTGGTTCTCCATGACACAGGGGGGAAGTTTCGCTCTGCTGTCTAGCACACCCTGACTCACCAGCCACGTAGCCTCTAGGCTCTTAATACCCAGTAGCCAAATCCGATTTAACAGCCAAATTGGATCTGCCCACCTAATTCCCCAGATGATGGAAACGCTTTGTTAAGCAGTCCAGGCTTGGCAAATGCCAGGTTCAGGCCCACATTTGTGTTGTTGAGTGTCTGTCTGGATGAGCTGGGTGTTGGGGGGTTAGGTATTGGGGAGCCGTAGTTATCACTAATGTATGTCCCTCTGTCCCCCTTCCCACTTGCAGTGCTGCACCACAAGTACGATGCCTCTAAATCCAGCACCTATGTGGAGAACGGCACCGAGTTTGCCATCCACTATGGGACAGGGAGCCTTTCCGGGTTCCTCAGCCAGGACATCGTCACGGTGAGTAAAAACTGCCCTTGCCCCAAGCTGCCCCAGCCTGCTTTCTGTAGAGTGCTCAAAGCTGTTTGATTTCAGCGGGTCTCCCTTCACATCCTACTCATGTTGAACATGCTTCACCACCATGTTTCCAAGTGCTTTGAAACGAGGTGGTGGTGATGATGGCTGAGAAGGTGACGGTGACTGAGGCAGGCAGAGAAGGGGAAAGGTATTAGTCAGTAGGTCAGCAGGCTAGGCATGTGGACTGCATGTATGGTGCCCTGCAAACATGGTCTCCAGCCACCCCTCCAACACTCTTCCTCCTCGCCCTAGAAATTTCCCAGCAGGCTGTGCAGGCTGCTGGTGGTGCCCAGTTTGTTCTTGGCCAATATGCACATGGTAGCGGATGTCCACACAAGCAGCTGCCCAAACACTGGTCAGAAATGTGCTCTTCGTAGCCTCACGCTACTCTAGTGTTGAGGATGGTGCTTATGTTTGCAAAGGCTGTGTAACACCTTGTGGGGGGGATCCTCAGCAGCGTCTGGGGCCCAGCTTGAGATAGCTGGGTTGCTGGTGGTTGCTTCCCATCACTTCCTTTTCAGCAAGCAAAGGCTCCACCTTCTGCCTTGCAAAGAATGGGTGCCTTTCACGACTCCCTCCCAGGTACAGATGCTCATGAGAATTTGCTAGCTGCTGAAAGCCAGCAGTGCACGTGCTCCCAGATTATTTGGTCTCCTGGCAGGGATAAGAGCATATGTTTGCTTTGGAGGGGGTGTGGGGAAACAAAGCAAAAGTTTTGAATAAGCACATAAATCTAGGGATTTGGGGGTTTCCATGTTAGGTTCAGCTGAAAAGTATTGACTTGCCAATTTCATTGGGATCAAAAGAAAAATATCCAAGAGAATAGCTCGTGTGAGGAGCAGTCTTTAGCCTGTCCTTATAGCAGGAAAATTTCAGGCTAGCCTGGAAGCACCAGCCATTGCCTCTGTGTTGCATCCAAAGATGGCAGCAGCTCAGGCTGGGTGCAGGACACTCTTTGGGGGATAGGCCTTTTAATGAACTCAGTGAATCCTGAAAATCAGTGTAGACAAGGTCGTGGGGAAGAGCTGTGAGGGATGCCAGCAGCTTTGCACCTCTGGCTTTGTTCTCTGCTGTCTGCAGCCCATTGAGCTTTGGGACCATTCCCATCTTGTTTCATGTCACTTATTTCCTGCATCCCTTGGTTCACTTAGAAACACCCCACTATGAAAAATGCTGCCCATCTGAGCCTTCCTGCAGCTCTTGCCAAATGAAGGCACCCTGCATGTGGCATTAATGGATTCCTTTACATTAGGTTTACAAAATACAGACAAAGCAGGCAGAGGCATCTGTGTCCATCCCAGTAATGGAGCGGGGTAGTGAGGCAAACAGCAAACTTTATTGTACTGTGAAAGTGTGGGCTGGTATTAGGCACTTTCCGGCTTAATGCAGGGGGTGAGGTGAGTCAGAAGGAAAATTGCAGCTTTTTCTTTTTTTTTTGTTTTGTTTGTAATTATCACCCTAATGCCTACTTGCTAATTAGCTCTCCACTTCCCAGCAGCTCAGAGCAAGGATTTTGTGCCTGAGCCTGTTTGGGAAGTGGGGATGGCTCTTGGCAGGCAGCACACCCTGTAGCATTTGGTTTCTGTCTGGGCAGAAGCAAGAGAAACCTCTTGCATGGAGCCTGAGCAGTGTCACGCTTGCAGTGTGCAGGAGCAGGGGTGACTCAGAGGGTCAGGGACCTTCACCTTAGACACCAAGATGCTGCTTCTGATGCACAACATCCCCTAGGCAAGCTCCCAGTCTAGCCTGGAAATACAGAACTTGAAATGGACTTCGGAGTGACCCTTTCAGCCTCAGCCATCCTGATGGGTAGAAGCAGCCACAGCAGCCTGTGGTAGCACTGACATGACTGAAAGGCACTGGTTGGCAGGTGGCCCAGAGTCCCTCAGCCCTGAATTTTTGTTGTAGAGGGTCACGAGCTCATGTCGAGCATCCTCTGTCCTTCTGTGGAGGAATGATGCCCTGTAGCACCACACTCCCCAGTGCTGTTCGCTCTCCAAAGAGCAGCGGGTTCAGCCAGCCCTCTGCTGCTTGAGCATCTCATCCCTTTATCACACCCTGACCTTGGGATGTCCTTCTAGGACAGCGGAGAGAACACGGCTGGTCATGGGGCATGAGGTCTCTCCTGGGGCTGCAGTGCAGATAAGCTGCGCAGGAGACGCCCCTACTTGCCTCTCCCCTGTGCCTCTGCAGAGGGGAGCTCTGGTGACAAACTCTGCCATGGAGGCTCTCGTCTCTAGTCTTCCTTCACCACTGTCACTTGCGCGCTTAGCTGAGGCTGCTAACAAGGAGGCCAGGCGAGCTCCAGGGTGCCAACACCTGTCTGCAAAGCACTGGAGGGTGGCCACCATGCAGCCATCCACTGGTAATGATTTTTCGGTCACTCTGTGTCTGGGCAAGGGCCAGCTGAGGGACAGATACAAAGGTCACTTGACACCAGTGCTCTGCTGAAGATGCTCTTCAGCTCCAGTCCTGCTGAGGACCAAGCCCAGGCAGGGTCTGCTGAGGCCCCCACCACTGGGCAGCTATTTGCCTCCCTCTTGGGATATGAAAGCTTGGCAGTATTCAAAGAAACCTGGCAGTCAGTTTTTTCAGTCTATTGCATCTTACTTTTTTTTTTCTAAGTGGAAGCTGTTACTCTGAGTTTCTGCAGGACCAGCTGTGCCGAGTGGTGGAGCGGTGGCTTTTGTAAACCTGCAGCATACAACTGGAGCACTCACCATGCCCTGACGAGCGGATGCACTGCTGCAAGCTGTTTGCCCCACATCCTGCCCTGTGGCTTTTAGCTTTTGCAAGGCTCGATCGCCCTTTCCTAGCACAAGCCTCTGATACCATTAAAGGCAGCACCACCCATGCCAGCCTTGTACTAACCCTGGAGGGGATATTAGTAATTTACAGGGATCGTTATCTGCCATCAGGTAGGAGAGGCCAGCTTTTCAGTCCAGCCTGGTTCACTACAGGGCTGCTAGCTGGAGGCTGAGAGGCTGACATCGTCCTAGTACAGATACTAAAATTGCCTGTGGTCAGTCAGAAGCTCAGAAACCTCCTGAACTGCTAGAGCCAGGAGCCAGCAGAGCTATCCTGTTTTCTGCGATCTCCTTCTCTTCAGGGATCTGCCCTTGTGGGGCGTTTCAGCTTTCCAGCAGGGAACACTAGTCCTTCTTATGGCTGGCAAGAAGTGACCTTTGAATTCACAGTATTCTGCTTGCTATTTTCATGCTTCAAGCTCAACCTCACTTTCCTGGCTGGGTCTTCTCCCCTTCCATGGGAGGTCTTGGCAGGCTGGTGGCTCTTCTGGGAATGCATCAATATCCTGGGGATGTTTCTCATATAGGGGAAATCACAGGGGTCGCTGGCAGAAGTGAGGGGGATTTGTGCTCCCAGTTGGCGCGATTTCAGCACCTGGGGAGGCAGGACACAGAGGTGACTTAGAAGATGTGCAGGGTGGGGAAGAGAATTAAAAGCACAGCACAAGAGCTGCTTGGACTGGGAGGAAAGGATGAAGTAGGCAGTAGGGAAAGGGATATAGGGAGGACAAAATGATACAGAGCTCTCTGTGCAAAGAGAAGAAGCTGCAAAATGGTGTGGCAAGTGCTGAGACAGAGCAAAAATCTGAAAGTGCTTTGTGAGGTAAGCAAAGAGCAAAGGGGGGCTTCTGCCCACAGGGGGTGCACTGTGCCTTGCAGGGACTCAGGAGGTGCCACTGTGCAGCTAGTGTGGCCTATCCCCCCTCCCCCTCCAGGAGAGTGGCACCAGGATATCTGGTTTCTGCAGCTGCCTACGTATTCAACAGTGAAAGCAAGAGGAGTGTGGCAGCACGTTGAGGGACGTGCTACAGCCTATGTTCAGTGAGATCCTGTTTCTACCTCGGTCCCCTGAGTCAGTTTTCTTTACAATGCTTTTCCCTTCCCTCCCCATCTCCTGTCAGCTTGGTAACTTAAAGATCAAGAACCAGATCTTTGGGGAGGCCGTGAAGCAGCCAGGCATCACCTTCATCGCTGCCAAGTTCGATGGCATCCTGGGCATGGCATTCCCAAGGATCTCTGTGGACAAGGTCACCCCTTTCTTTGATAACATCATGCAACAGAAGCTGATCGAGAAAAACATCTTCTCCTTCTACCTGAACAGGTAGTGTTGGGTTCGGTGGCGCACCTCTCATTGCAAGGACAAGCACAGCTGGGCATTTCTCTGTCTTGCCATAACACCTCTTGCCATATGTCAGTTTACACCCTGGCCAGCACCACTGGGAAGGTGTCAGCAGGGTCTCCTTGCTGGAGCAGTCAGGCCAAAATCTCTCCTGTTTGCTGCTTTGAAGTAAGAAGAAGTAGAAATGCAGCCATTTTACTGATAAAAAGCTGGGTAGATCTGCTGCCGGATTTCTTAACTGATGAAGAGACAGAGGATGTTTCCAGAGGAAAGAGAAGCAAAAATAAACAGGGCCGTGATCATGAGATTGCATGCTACTAGTGCAGTCCCTGTTAGGGGGGTAAACACAGGCCCATCTGTTGCCAAAATCTATGAGATACATGGCCACCACCATGTCACCTCCCAGGCATGCATACGCCAAACCAGCCGTCACTAATGACGGGGCTAACACTCCCTCACCCCATGGGGAAATCCTCTTGCGTGGCTCCCAGTGCCTTCCTAGCTGCTGCTGCTCCCCCCAGGACAGCCCATCATCCTCCTGGCACCCCAGGGCGGGCTATGAACTACTTCAGCCCAAAAAAGTAGCATGCCAGGCGTGTGGAGGGCAGAGAATGCTGCTGCTGGCTGCTCAGGTGCCAGCCCTCCCCCATCACCATATTTCTTCCCATCTGCTCAACAGCAAGCTTTTATCTGTAACCTTGAGGATGCGGCTCTGAGGCTGCTGGCTGGCGTGGCGTTGGGTGTAGATAACCTAATGCAGCATCAGCCATGTCCAGCCGTGCATGGGTGCTTGTTACAAGGTGATTATTCAGGGGGTCCCTGCACTAGTGCTCAGTTCCCCTTTGCTGTTGCCCTTCTCTGCAGCAAGTTTCTCCAGGTGTCTATGCGAAAGCATGAGGCGAAAAGCTGCAGGATGCTTCAGCTGGGCCAAAATACTCGTATTTCCCCACCCCAGCCCATTTCACAGTGTCTGTCTTTACACTGACATATTATAACATGTTGTTAGCTGTCTGTCTCTAACGCTGTTAATGTCATGCTTCACCCCCAAGCACCCCAGCATGTGTTTTGGGGGCACGCAGGGGGGGTTTGTTCTCACTCTGCCCCTGATATTCATGGGTTTGGGTTATTTTTCAGAGACCCCACCGCTCAGCCTGGTGGCGAGCTGCTCCTGGGAGGGACTGACCCCAAGTATTACAGCGGCGACTTCAGCTGGGTCAACGTCACACGCAAGGCCTACTGGCAGGTCCACATGGATGCGTAAGTGCCCCTTCCACCCAGCTACCTGCATGGTTTTACGTGCAAAGACAGCTCACGCCTGGGGCTGGGCTGGGACCCTCCCCAAAACCAAATCACTCTCTCTGCAAAACATCCGTGCTAAAAGAAAGCAGATTAAAATCTCACCCTAAGGTTGGGTCATTTGTTGCTGGAAGGGGAGGAGAGGCAGAAAACAGCAGGAGATGTTCTGCAAAATCCTTTCCTCTTGTTTACAGTTTGGCCCCTGGAAACACCTGCTATGCCCTTGCCAAGCAGGGAGAAAAGCCAGTGTGTCCTCTTAGCAGGCAGGGCGAGCACCGTGGATTAAACCCTGGCTTTGCTCAGCTTTCAGCAATGCCTGAGCTGTGTGGCTCGCTTGCACATAGCTCCAGAGAAGCAGGATGAGGCCCCAGGAAGCCAGCCCTTGACTGAAGGGCACGGTGCGGCAATCACTGTGCATTGTTGGAGGCAGAGGGGAGGAGAGCAGGGTGAGCTGCCGGTCCGCCAGCCCTGCGGTCTATTCTGAGCTCTCCCACGTGATGGGAACTTAAAAGCGGCCTGTGATCAGAGTGTGTGTCCTTGTCCTGGGGATTGTATCCCTCCCCAGTGCAGAGTTTAGTTCTCATCTTCCCCCAGCCCTGCCACGTTGGCAAAGTGTGGCAGACCCTTGGCTGGAAGGCTTTATCTGTCCATGCCGCTGTGAAATGTGATGCGGGTGAGGAAGCCAAGCAGCTCCTCTCTTGTCTTTTCAACCCTTTCCTTGCCCAGGACCCCCTCAGCCATTGCACCACCTCTTTAAGCCTTTGCTTTTTGCAGTAGCACGGGTCATACAAGTCCCTCATGCATCGCCTTTAGCTTGCTCACATGCCTGTTAGTCACAGTGTTTAGAAGGCAGGGTATGCAGGCAGTAGGCAGCGCTTTGCCTTCTGCTCCCTGCAGCCTTTGCTGGGAGGCCTCTAAGAGTTGTCTTCTGTCTGGACATCTCTCCGCAGGGTGGACGTTGCCAATGGGCTGACGCTGTGCAAAGGGGGCTGCGAGGCCATTGTAGACACAGGAACCTCACTCATTACTGGCCCCACCAAGGAAGTGAAGGAGCTGCAGACAGCCATCGGTGCAAAACCACTCATCAAAGGCCAGGTGAGGCCAGACTGGGAAAGTGGGAGTCCATGGCTATTGTGGCATCCACACTGATGCTCTGCTGTGCACACAGATGTTTCTAGAGACCCTGGTCTTCTGCTCCCTTTGCTCTCCATTCCCAGGCTGTGCTCCCGGAAAAGCCTACAGCATAGCAGGGACCCCTCTGTCTTTTGACCCTGGGTAGCGTTTGATGCCCTGCTCGTGTTCTTGGTAGAGGGCTCAGTCCCATGAACTTTAGGGGGTTTTGGGTCATCTCTGCCACCTCCCTCCTGAGAGGCAGAGGGGAAGGGGTGCGAGTCGCATCTGAGGACAAGGATTCACATTAACGTGAATTAATACATTTAATGTAATGACAGCCCTTCCCTGCCAAGTTTCAAACCATTTTAGCTAATCTCACAAGGTCATCTCTCCTCCCTGAAATTGCCGAGGAACAGGGATTATAAGGACCCTCTAAGAAGGATGCACTGCTCTGAAACCCCTCCCAAAGCAGAGAGCCCTGAGCACTTGGGCTTTCTGCAGTGTGGGGAGACCTCATGCTGCAGCAACAGCTGTCTTAGACTTGCCACCCTCCCTAAGATTCACCAGTGTTAATTAAACCGGCTTTATCTGTTTGTCACACCACAAGTCCCTGTCTGTGTCTCCAGGCTGTATCAAGCCATGTCTTCCCCTCCTGTGGCAGAGGAAAAACCCCAGCCCTGCTGTGTCAGGTGCTGTGCCCTGGGGCTCAGCAGAGCCAAAAGCTGAAACCAGCATCCTTTGGCTCCAAAATCCTACAGTCCTCTGGCCCCTCAGCTTGCAGCCCTGGGCAGGGAGCGGCCTGCTAACCTCAGCTCAAGCCTCTTCTGCACCCTGATATAAGTGGTTCTTGGTGAAGACCGCAGGAAAGACGTGGTTGTGCCTGGGGGAGGCCATGCCCTTTCCTGAGGGTGTGGGAGCTGCCATCTAAAGCCTTCACTGTTTCTCTTCCAGTATGTGATCCCCTGCGATAAGGTGTCATCTCTGCCTGTCATCACGCTAACACTAGGAGGGAAGCCCTATCAGCTCACCGGCGAACAGTATGTCTTCAAGGTGGGTCCAGGCAGCTTTTGCTAGCCCTAGGCTTCTCCTCCAAGACTTAATTTTTGCCTTCTCCTCACAAACCTCAATCATGAAGTCCAAAATGCAAAAGCAGCAAAAGCAAAGCTGGAGCTAGCACTTGGGGGTGGGGAAAAGTCTGAAAGGTCGGGATGATGGCACTGGCTGATGCACCCAGGCAACCTCATCATAGTCCTGCAGGAACAACCGCCCCCCCGTGTGATGCTCATGAGGGATAGCAGGATGGGAGAGAAAGGGCAGGCAGCCTGTTGCATCACTTTCTACAAACATCGTGCCCTTTTCTGCTGGATTCTGATGCCGTGAGGCCAGTTTTATCGTAGCAGAGGCCACTAGCCTGGCATTTAAGCCATCAGAGTGAATTTGCAGGGACCATCTTGTACAGAATTACAGAATTTCAAAGACAGTTCTAATTCCCCTCTAGGGCTAGGAGGTTTATGGACATGTGCAGCTTTACTTGATGTTTTGCTGCACAAGGGTTCTGGGAGTGGGGAGGTGGTTTGGAACCATGGGAGCGGTGGGTTGGGAGCTACTTTTGCAAGCTGTGGATTGAAGGCTGGGAGAGACTGAAGCGCAGTCGGCATTGACAGATATTATTGTGAAGCCTATGATGTTGAGGGAAGGGCAGGACCTCCTCAGACTGAAGCTCTTGCTCTTCCCTTTAGGTTTCTGTACAAGGAGAGACCATCTGCCTGAGCGGCTTTTCGGGCCTGGATGTCCCACCGCCCGGGGGCCCACTCTGGATCCTGGGAGATGTCTTCATTGGTCCCTACTACACCGTCTTTGACCGTGATAATGACTCTGTTGGCTTTGCCAAATGTGTTTAAGCGCCTCATCCCCACTGCCTCTGCCACACACACACACATGCACGGGAGCCATA
The DNA here is from genome assembly GCA_013400135.1 of Rhinoptilus africanus. Lineage (NCBI taxonomy): Eukaryota > Metazoa > Chordata > Aves > Charadriiformes > Glareolidae > Rhinoptilus > Rhinoptilus africanus. Next base: position 493,243 of record VXBO01003262.1, read on the forward strand.
CAAAAGGATTAGAAATCCAGTGAGTGGAAAGAAAAAACAAAAAGAAAGAAATGGAACTAGATTTAAAATTACATGGAAAATAGTCATTAGTGCCCTGCTAGCTACTTTTTCCCCTCTGTTGAATAAGTGGTGCTGGGACGTCTCTAGTTGACAACTCCAGCTGGAGTAGCCCCTTGCTTTACTGCTAGGTCTTCCAGTATTTGTTTTTAAGAATGATTCTCAGAGCTGAACAAGGCCCTCTCACATCTCCCAGCCCTGCTTTCCTTCCTGGGGGGAGCAGTTGGCTGGAGCCAGCACCCAGCGCCTCTGTTCCTGCAGAGAGGCTGTGCGGCTGCTCTTGGGTTTGGGCTTCTGCGCTGGGGAAGAGGGACAGGGAAGGTTGTCCAGGGTGTTATTTGCTGCTACTTGCTTTTTCACTGATAAAGTGGGGCAGTAGGAGGCAGGGGAGAGTCTGTCTTCATCATCCCTTTGTGATGGGTTGAGGCAGTGACCGCTAGGTCATTTCTCAATGGGTTTGTGCTGGTTTAGTCAAGAGAGCACATCCTGGGCTGGCGTGATGGGGAGGTTGCGGTAGCGTGCCCGAGGGTTGAGTTACAGAGCCTGAGGGCTTTGGTGGTGTATTTTTGTGTAGTGATGGCACTATTGAGAGAGCTGGAGGCATGATGCCCATGTGCCTGACCTAACAGGGCAGTGATTTGTAGGGGAGCTCCAGCCAGTGGGACTCGTTAGGGAGTACGAATATAAAGGGGGTCAAGATAGGATGTAATACAGGTCACTTGAATTCATAGCCATGGAGGCCCAGCTTTTTGCTGGGCAAAGTCATTTGACACAGGTTCTCAAGTTTGGTGAGCTTCTCCCAGCTTTGCCAAATCACAGATCTTCCCAGCTTCATCTGCAGTTAGTGAGCTGAGAATAATGTTTCCTAAAGCAACTTGGTGATCTACAAGCTGAAATCACATTGATAAAATCTATATGTTTGTCAGCCACATAAGACCTTTTGGAAACATTATTCACAGCATTTTGAACTGCTCAAAACTCAGTAAGTTGGCAGAGCCAGCAAGCCTCCCAGGCGGGAGGGTGCTGTGGCAGCTGCTGGACTTGCATTCGCTTTCCCTGCTGCCCCATCCTGAAGCTCATCTGTCTTTGACACTCTCCTTACCTTCTTTCCACCTTACTAATGCTGGCGAGAGCTCTGTGCATGTCCACCCTGCGTTGCAGATGGAATGAGGCACAATCCCGCTTCAGAGAGGTTTTAGCCGTTCTAGCTGCATTTGCAGATCCTTCCGGAGAGCCAAGATGTGTGCACATGGAGCTGCTTGCTTCACTAGGCTGGCGACAGTAGGCAAACACTGGTGGAGCTAGGAGGACCGTAGAGTGATTTTTAAGCAGTACTGGAAAGCAGAGGAGAGTTTGCCAAGAATCTCAGCCTGTGCTGGGAGTAAAAGACTCTCTCCTGGTGTGCTGGATCAGGTCCTGACGTTAGGAAGTGGCAGCAGGTCAGGGGCAAAGCTGAGGGTGCAAAGAGGACCAGATCAGTACTGACTGTGACCCCAGACTAGGCAAAACAGGTAGTAAAATCCTGGCTCCCCAAAATTCACTGATAATCCCATCAGCAGTACTGGTGGGGCCAAGGAAGTTCCTGAGAAAGGTCCTTGGGCAGTAGGTGAATAGATGGTTATGCCCAGTGAAATTAATATACATCATCCCCAATATTGAATTTGCCAATATCATGAGAGGCAAGAGTGGGGAAGGGGTCCCCAGGTGAGCTGTGGGACAGGGGACAGTGAGCGTGTCCCCTGTCCCCACCTGCTGCAGCTGATCAGTTTGGCTTTACAGCCATGCCTTGGAGGAGTCTGGCATAGGCAGTGGGGACATGCCTGGGCACACTTCCCATGTGCGTCTTGTCCGCTGCAACCCTGGATGCAATAGATGGTGGTCCCAAAGCTTGCTTCTGCCTGCTCGTAGTCTTCACCTGCAATGCTGCATCTGGACGCCTAAGGACATCTGTTGCAGACTGGCTAGAGAACAGTGCTAACAAAAAACAAATCTGTCAGTAGGTACTCCAAAATCAGCAGATGCTCAGCACCTCTCCAAAGAGCCCTGCTTTCACACCAATTAAGTGCTCAGAGCTCCTCCCAGTCCTGCTGTGTCATTTCCCAGCTGCAGAGACAGCCTCCTGGGTACCCCCTAATCAGACCTGATGCAGGGGGGGAAGCCTGATCCGGAGCTGGTGGTGGGTTTTGAACATCTTTGGCATCAGATTTAAGCAGGACGTGCAGCGCAGCCCCAGAAGAAGCCGTCGGGCTGCAGTTCTGCTTTGCGCTGTCTGCGTCATAGCCTCTGCAGGCTGGACTGATATCTGTCCTCGGGCAGGCAGGAGGCTGCTGCCTCGGGAAGGAGCACGGCCCAGAATGATGCCCTGAGTGACATACCTTAGGATAGGCTCAAGGAGTGGTTCATCCTAGTTTTCCCTGAATGGGTCTCCTCCCCTTGTTCTTTTAGTCGCATTTTTAAACCAAACTCTAACTGTGTGACTGTTGGGTTTTTTTAATCTAATTTGCTGTCAGAATTACTGTCTCATAAAAAATTGAAAACAAAATACAGTATTTCCCCCTTTAATTCTGAGAGTAGTCATTCCTTTGAGATGCCAAACTCTCTCTGAGTGCCCAGAGCCTGTGTCTGCCTGACTTGTTGGCCCAGTGTGTCTCGTTGCCCACTTGGGTGGCCTCATATGTGTTTCAGAAGGGCTCCTTCCCTTCTGTCTGATAAGGAAACATGCTGGGACCCTATAGGGTTTGTCTTTTTCAATGTATTAAAACGTAAACCAGCTTCTGCAGGATGACAACAGTGTCACGTGCCTGACCCAGCACCAACAGGGTGGCATGCACTCCCGGCATCTCTCCCAGCTTATAGCCTTCTCCTGGGGCCACATCTTCCTGGCTGATTATTGCCAAGGGTAGTCCTCCAACAGGGTACTTGGGCTGTCTCCTGGACCTCTGGGCCAGCTGGAACAAATTCCTGCTGGACTTCGGATATAGACTGGTCCTCTAACAGCTAAAGTGGGATTCCAGTTTCTAAGTCCAACCTAAAACTCGTTAGGATGTGCAGTTTATGCTTCCAGAGTGTCATGATGAAGAAAGCATGGGGTTTTTTTTTTCAAAATGTAGGAAAAATCCATCCCTCTTGCTTGGCTGTGTGATTTTTAGTCCTAGTGCTGTTGTGCAGGAGCTGGAGTCTCCAATGCAGAGTGAAGGCCCCGTGTGCCAGGTGGAAGATAAGAGCTAATCCCTACTTTGAAAAAGGCATCATCTACATAAGCAAGACGGAGGCAGCCAAGTCCCATCCCGTTTTCTGAGCACAGATCTAAGCACACAGAGCTTAACTGATTTCCCCACTGGCACATCCCAAGCCTCTGTTCCCCCAGGATGCCTTAATACCCCAATCAGTTGTTCTGCTACGTTAAAGACATGGATTTAACCCAAAAGGGATGGCTGGATCCTGAAAACCAATCATGCAGCCCACCGTTCCTCAGTAGCCCAAGGGGAGAACAAGGCAGCCGCTGCCAAATATTTATCGATGGGAAGACGAGGGCATTGTTTCTGCTGGGGGGGATTGTGCCTGTGCCTGTAATCGTGCGGTGAGTACTGAGTGTTACATCTCTGCGGAAAAAAAAATCACAGGCTTGGTCTTGGCCAAGAGCTGGAGAAGAGCCAGGATTGCCCACCTTTGCTTTTCCATCAGGGAGCAGAGCACATCCCACCCTGGGAGCAGCCTGCACGCGGCCCCACATTTTCTTGCCCAGCAAATCCTCAGGTTTACACCAGCCCCCTCATTTACTGCTCTGTTTCTGCAGAACTCTGGGCACATGACAATTGGATAACTCACGCTATTAAATGCCTCCACGGCTTTAAAGAAGATACAGTCTTTCATTGCACGTCCCCTTGAGTAGTAGGGTGCTTGGCCCTGACCCGCAGGGCTGACTTCATGGCCTTGGTCCTTCTCCAAACCAGCCCTGCTCTGGGCTTTGCCAAAAGCCCACTCAGACAAGGACCTGCCCAAGGAGAGGGAGGATGGGACCCCTCATTTATGGAGACAACTTGCTCATCTGGTTGGCTCAGCAGTTTGTTGATTGGGGAAACTATTTTTACTCATTGTGAATGACTAAGCATGTTGTTTTGGGGGCTGGTGGCTTTTTCCGGTCTTTCTTGGATTTATTTATTTTTAGGTTCCTTTGGGAAGGAAAAGAAGGAAAGCGCAGACTGAAAGCTTAGAGGACAGGAAATAGAGATCAAGGGAGCATGGGGAGATGGGATTTACCGCTCCAAGCCTTAGGCCACCTTACCGCTTATGGGGCTTAGCAACCCATTGAGGAATTTTACAGGGAGAACAGGAAAGAGCACTGAGGAGGTTGTGGGCTTTCTCCTGCAGAAAAAAAAAGCAGAGGTAGGTCCTGCTAATGGTTTTCCAGAGAGCTGGAGTACGCTTTGAAACAGAAGACTTCCTTGTGGGTCTTGCAGCACTTGATTATGTTACAGCCCAGATGTCTAACACGATTATAGGAGAATTGCTTTGGGGCAGGAAGCATCTTTCTATTCTGTTTGTCCCATGCTTAGCACAAGGGGATGTGGGCCTTGATGCCACAGTAATACAAGCAATCGTTCATACTCACTCCAGCTTTTATTTGAAAGGAAAGCCCTATGGTTGAGGGCTTGCACGCATGACCTTTGAAGACCCCCAGAAAATAGGAGTGTTAAAATAATGCAGAGTATTGAGAGGGTTTATTCCTCATGTGATTTTTTTTAAGCCAGGGCCCTGATTTTGAAGGGTCACATGAATAGTTTTTGAACCAGTGATGCTGCATATATGCTGTTGTGGTCCATGGTAATCAACCTCCCACCGCTCACACTTGGCATCGAGAAATATGATGAATTACCAACCTAAAGACCCTAAAGTACCCTGGGAACTGTAGGGTTGACCTGGTATCTGGAGAAGAGAAAAAGCAACCATCTAACATCCCTGATATTTCAGTCCTATTCACACCAGGGAATGTACCCGCCTCTGTTGATCCCACATACCCCTAGACTACCCTGATGCCTCCTCCAGACTTCCTCTTTCACTCTCTATCCCTGCCTGGTGTTAAGGAGCATCCCTACATAAACAACTTTCCCCAGACAAATGAAGAGCAGGTTCCTCAGTAGTTCCTATGTCAGACAGCAGTCTGCATCCAAGAGGTTTCCTTCCTCCTCCTGAGCCTGCGGGAAGGATGCTCTGCACAGCTGTGGGTTGCCCGGGTTTGTCCAAGCCCTCCAGATAAGTTGACGACAGCTGGCCGCGGCTCTGCTTCTCTTGCAAACCTCTTAATCCCATGGGAACATCACTCCTGCTTCTGCTTCTTAGCAGCTTCTTGGAGAGAGACCTGGGTCTTGTCACAAGCAGATGTAGCACTAATAAAAACCTCTTTACTTTGGCAGGACCCAACACCACTCCAGCAGCGATAAATCACAAACCAGAGGGCAATTTGTCCTGTTTTAACCAGCGCAGGTGCCTTCAGAGGGATTAAGCTAGCCTTGTGGAAACTGGACCCCCTCCAGCCTAGGAGCGCTGCGGACGCACAAGAAGCCCCCTCACATCACACCAACCCACAGGGAAGAACATGGGGTGGGTGCTCCTGCACAGGAGGCAAACCTGCCTCTGAGCAGCAGAGTGAATTACCATACTTATTTCTTAGCTCAGCACTTTGTGGGTATGCTGGAGGCATTTCCAGAGGATTTCCCTTCCCCTGCAGGTACCGCTCGCACAGACTGTCGGTTTTCGCAGCCTGTTTCCAGCACTCTGGGATTTCTTTGCTCCCCTTCCCCAGCACCCCAGCTGAACTGGCTGCTGTCTCAAGGCCACCTGTGCCAGCCCAGGCTCTGCTGCTGCGGGGTGATACAGCATCTCCTCATGCCTTCACCCTCCCCGTGCCATGGTTTTGTTCTCCCAAATGACCTGCATGCTCTCCCTGCACAGCACCAGGTGCTCTCCGGCATCGCGTCCCTGGGGGGACACTACCGCAGCAGTCCAGAGTCAGGTTTCCATGCAGCTCCCAGGGCAGCTGGCAAGGGAAGGCAGCAAGCGTTTCCCTGATCCTGTGCCAAGTCTGGGCACAGGCAGGTCCTCCCTGGCTTGTCTATCCTTCATGACATCCCCACCTCCCTCCCCTAAAGCAGCCACATGCCCTGCGTCCTGCTGCCGGGGTGCTCCCACCCCTGCCCACACTGGGATTTGCTCAGTGCCGGCAGGATTTATCTCCTCACACACGGGATTTATCCCCTTTCCATCCATCCTCCATGACCAGAGGCTCTGCATTGCTACCACCTCCCCTTACCATGCTGTCCCCATTGTCCCCACATGCCCCTGCCACATTTGCTTTGGGTTTTCACCCAGGCCCATGGGAGCAAACCCCCAACCCACTGCAAAGGTCTCTGTGGGTGATGCTGGGAACATCTGGGCCGAGCATCCCCTCCGGACAGCCGAGGAAGCCGCTCGGCCGGGTCCCAGGAGATGCCCTTCTCCAGCGGGGCACTACCAGGATGCTCCAAGCAGGAGGTGACGTCCCCGTGGGGAGGACACGAGGAGAAGCACTGAGACACGGAGGAGCTGTCTTGCGTGGAGCACGTTCGTGGGGGAACGAGGGGGCTGCAGGTCGACCTTCCCAGCCCCTAACTTCCCCCCTGCCCAGCCCTAGCCCATGGGTGCCCCCCCTCCTCTCCTCCCCTCCTCCCGCAACTCCAGCGCCGAGGAAGCCGAGCCGGAGGCAGTGCTGAGCCGGATATGCAGCGACTCCCCGCATCCCTCCTTGTGAGTATCCCTCGCTCCTCCTGATGCCTTCGGAGGAGACGGATGGACGGACGGACGGGCAGCCAGAGGTGGACTAGTCTCTCCTATTTGCAAAGCTGGGGGGGGGGAACCTCTGTCCACATCCCCTTCCCCACCCTCTGCCTTCATCTCCTCCTCCCCCTCCTCCTCCTCTCCGGCCACGGTATTCTCCCCCAAAAAACCAGGAAGGAGGGGGCGGGGGGATGGGGGGGAAACCTGCTGGTACGTGGAAGAAATCAAGAAATGCTATCCCATCAGGAATCCTGCAGGGATGAGGGCACAGCCA
>VXBO01003262.1:500493-520150 GCA_013400135.1 Rhinoptilus africanus
CTCCCTCCTCCCCCTCCTGCCTGCCCTCCTCTCCTCCTCTCCTCCCGCTCTCCTCTGCTCGCTCCCTCGCTCCTCTCCCCGCTCGCTCCTCAGTCTCCCGGTCCCTCTCTCTCTCCTGCCTTCCCCCCGCAGCTCCCCTTTTCCGCTCCTTCCCCGCCTTNTTTTCTTCTTCACCCCCCCCACCCCCCTCCAGCCTCTCCATCCCCTCACCCCCATTTCACGGGGGGGGCTTTCGCTTTGCCAGGGCAGAGCGCGGTGACGCCGCGGCAGCCACCACGGAGAGGACACAGGACCCCCCCCTGGGCCCGCCGTGCCCCTTCGAGGGGGTGGCCTGGACCCCGAGACCCCCGCAGGGCCCCCCACAGGGCTGCTTCGCCTGCATCGCCAAGCCCCCGGCTCTCCGGCAAGCTTCGCCCGTCCTGTCTCCATCTTCCGCCGTTTATCTCATGGAGAGCAAGAGCTGCAAGGGGGACAGCCTGCGGCCGGCGGTCCCATGCAAGCACTCTGTGGAGAAGAAGACGATGACCAACCCCACCACTGTCATAGAGATCTACCCTGACACCACGGAGGTGAATGACTACTATCTCTGGTCCATCTTCAACTTCGTATACCTCAACTTCTGCTGCCTCGGCTTCATCGCCTTGGCCTATTCACTGAAAGTGAGTACTGAGCACGAGGCGTGGGGTAAGGGTTGGCTGGAGCAAGGGGGAGCATTTGGGGGTTGCACCTGGTGTAAATCACGTCTTTGCCACCCAAATGAAAGGTTGTACTCGCTGAAGGATGCGGATGGGGAGGGCCGAGGTATGTTTTGGAGCTGGGGATGTTGCTTCGGCTGGGGAAGAGGTGCTTTGACTTGCTCTGGTACCCTCGGAGGCTTCTTTGTGCCAGGGTGGCAGGTGACCGACAGGCAAGGCAAGGCACGCTGCGCTCGCAGGCACCCCAGCACTGGGTCCTTTCTTCGGGATCTTGTCAGTTAGAGATCTTCTCAGGATGGGATCCGGCAGCATTGGGTGGTTGGGCAGAAGCAATAAGCAGCAGCCAGCCAGGATCAGCCGTCGCCTGGCGAGTTGCGGAGGGGAGAGGAGGCTGCCAAGGTGCAGGGCAATCCTGCCTGTTTCCCTCTGGTCCTCTCCCTAATTAAAGCACCAGAGCTGGTTCTCATGTTCCCCCCCTCCTCCTCCCTGAGCCCTATAAATCCCAACGCAAGCCCTGGAACCTGCCAGCATCGTGGGAACAAGCCCCAGGTAGCTGAAGAGGGGGAAGAGGGTGCAGGGGGGCTTTGCACAGAGTTGGGGCTGGGGGGAAATAGAGCCATGTTGATGGAGAGGGAGACGGCGTGAAGCACAGACAGCAAATGGGACAGGATCCCCAGTAGCTGCAGGGGAGAACAGCCCGGGAGGGATGGCGGCCGGTTGAAGGGCAGCCCCTCAGCAGCTGCCGGGAGAGAGACGCCAGAGCTGCCCTCCCCATCCCTGCCTGCCAGCCTCCAAACTAACTGAATGGATGTGCAGAGAGCCTGGGGCAGCTGGGTGGCCCCGGAGAGGAGCTGGCTGATTTGTTTTGGCAGGCAGCGTTTAGAGGAAGGCTAGGACGCAGATGGGCTTCGTCACAGAAGCAGATCAATTAGCCCCATCCAGCTCCCACGAGCTGGACTGCAAGTGCCCAGCACTGCAAGGGGGCTGATCCCGAGCCCATCCGGGTCTCTGGCAGAAAGGCTTGGGGTCAAGTCCACAGACCCGTGCTCTGGGTTCGTCCAGCACTGGCACCATGGTGCCTGCCTCAGTTTCCCCCTCCCTGAGATGGGCGATGAGCACCCATCTGCCATGCACGCAGCAGGCTTCGCTGCTGCCTGGGCAAGGCATTTAATAGCTCAAATCACGCCGGGGCTGAGCATCACCACAAGAAGGACTGACCCAAGGGCAAATCCAGGCAGCGGCAGCGTAGGACGAGCTGGAGGGAGGGAATCCCTTAACACCCCCACTCACTCAGCCAGCAAGGGAAGAAACCGGACGCCTCATTTTTTTTGTGTCTTTGCTCATCTGAATTTGCCTTTAATGATCAGCATCTTTCCCATGCAAGAGGCATGGTCACACGGGCTGGGAAAGGGTTTCACACCACAGGGACACGGCAGCAGCTACAGCGGGGAGCTGGGTAGATGCGGTCCCTGGGCTGCAGCCAGCAGTGGGGACAGGACAGCCTGAGGACCGGGCTCACCCATCCCCAGGGGACAGGATGGAGTAGGGTCTGCCCTACAAGAGTTTTAGAGGCTGGACCCTTCGCTATCCTTGACACGAGGTGGAAGGAAGAGCAAAGTCCAGAAATAACGCGGGGCTGGAGCCTTGTGGCGGGGCAGAGGCGTGGGCTCAGCATCCGTCTGCAAAGGTCTAGAGGACATAAACTCCGGTGTGAAAAAAAAGGAAGCGGTGGCGAGGGAAGGCAAATGGGCAAACATGCTCCAAATCAGGGAAAGGAAAACAGAAGATGGGTGTCAAAAGCCAGCCAAGGATTTTGGGCTGCGGAGGCGGTAGCTGATCAGATGTAACGGTGGTACCCAAACAGATGCAGAGCTGAGCGGGTAGAAATAACCCTGCTCTGGGCTTGGAGCTCCCCAGCGGCTGTGACTCTGTGGCAGGGGGGAAACAGAAACAAAATGTCCCTCAGAGGCACAGGACAGGGCTAGCAAGTGGTTGGAGGGGTGGCAAATGCCCTCACGGGCTGCTGTTGGGATGGGTGGTGGGAGGCAACGGGATGTTGGGGCAGTAGCAGAAGATCTGTGCTGGGGAAGACCACTAGGATGCTAAGAAAGAAGGGATCCTTCCTCACTCACAGCTACTGCAGAGACCTTCACAACATACTGGCCAGGCTGGATGTTAGGGTCATTTCTCCAGAAGCTTGTTGTTTTCATCTCTTTTACAGTCAGTAATATTTTTCACAGAAGTTCAAATAAAGCAGAAGCAAGAAATGCCATGGGGACAGATGACCCTTTAAACAGACTTCTCTTGTTCCTCTGGAATTAAATGTAAGGACAATTTAGCAGCAGATAACTTAAGTCCCAGCCTTTCTAGGATGCCTGCGCTCTGCAGAGACTGAGTAAGGTGCTGTGGAAAGGAGAGGAGGGGAGCAGCACCTTCCCCTCCCCGAGCCCATTCTGGGACGTCTGATGGCAGAGCCCTAGGTCAGTGGAGCACAGGTTTCCTGGCTGAAGGGCCATCAGGGCACTGATGGCACTAAACGGTTTCCGGGTTATGTTTTTTCCTTTTCCTTTAAATAACTGAAATATTTAGCAACACAGGAATCATCATTTTCATTATCAGAAATAGCATTTTCAATACCCTGCCGTAAACATCACCTGCTTTTGCCAGATTCATACCGTTAATAAAGCAGTAGCTCCTTTGTGCCCCAAGTCCATGAGATGTTTCATTATGGACCTTAGCACAGCCCAGTATTTCCACCAGTTTCAGCAGCACAATGCCCACACTGGAAGCTTGGGTACACTTGAATATTACCATGAAGCTGTCTCCTTCCCCATGCCCATTTTTACTGGTTGCAGACGCAGACGGGAAAACAGTACCTCCATGCCTGCCTGGCCTTTTGCACACAAATTGCAGCCTTCTAGATGTGTTTCTGCAGGGAAACGCTGTTTCCCTGTGACCACCGTTTACTTAAAGATGCCGAAACCCCACCCCAGGACCAAAGAATTTATGCTCTTACTCAAATAAACACATGAAGTCAGGTGAGGGCAAAGACTGTGACATCCAAGCCAAGTACTCCGTGTGACAGACACCCCGGCCAAGCACTCTGAATAACAGTGTGACAACACGCTTCGTCTTTATTTACACCCGTAGTGGGCCAGATCCTCAGCAGATACAGCTTGCTGGGCTGCAACAGAGTCGCTCCAACTTACATATCCCTCCGGGGGTCATTTCTAGCATCTCAGGCTTCTCAAGGTCAGCCTCCTGGAGCACAAGTAAGACGCTCGCATATAAGCATGGGTTGGTGCTGGGGAAGAAGAGATAAACAGCAGGACCAGGGAAGTTAGAAACCCTGAAGTAACCTTAACCCCAGCCCAGCACAGACTTGAGGATTGTTCCAAGGGCGATGCTTTGGATTCTGTTGGTTTTCATCAGGAGCACATGCCCAATATTCGGCAGCTCCCTCTCTTCCTCTTTCTCATCTCCAAGTGGTAATGAATGATGCATCAGCGCCTGGTGGCAGAAGATCTCACTTCAGTCATTAGGAGGTCTGTCTCCAGAGACTGCCGGGGCAAGCCAAGTCCTGAGTACTCATCACGCCATGAGGCGGTAGATCAGAGGAGCTGGGATCTGAGAGGAGCCACAGTACAGATGCCATGTTGTGGTTGTATAAAGATGAAGATGCCAAGAAGCCCTGCTGGCTTTTTAAGCCCGACCAGCAGCCCACGGGGTTGCTGGTGGAGTTTTCCTGCCCGGCGAGGCCACTGGAGTTTGCAGTGTGATAGCACCCCAGGAGAGGTGAGCTGAGCTCTCCTGCCCTCTCTCTGCCTGGCCCTTGGCACGCAGCTCTGGGCACAGCTGTTTACCTTCCCCTCTCGCCATGTGCCGACCTTCCCCATTTCAAGTAGAAGCTGACGGTCACACGAGCTGTTCATTAACCCCAAGAAGCAGAGAGGCTGCGGCACCCGCCCTCTCAGGCAGGCTCTCAGCCTGCTTTTTGGGAGGAACAATGGTTTGTGGAAGTGGGTGAAAGGCAGAGGCAACATGATGCTGGTGCCGGTGTGGTGGAGTTAGTAGGCTGGAGAGCTCTTGACCAATTCACAGAGCAAATAAACCCAAGGATCCCCTCCAGAGCTCCTTATGTGTAGGGACACAGAGCTCTGCACGGAAATGGGTTTACTGACAACCAGCTGTGGGCTGCATGCTAAAAGCTGGGCTGCCTTAAATGCAGCCTCATTAGGCTCGTTATCAACAAACCGTTTGTCTCCTTCTGCAAGTTGAGGCAGCACTTTGTACCCACATGGCAAGCTCCTTGCTCCCAAAAATTAGAAGGGCTGAGTTCCAGAGCAAAGGGAGTGGAGGCGGCTGCTGGGGAAGGTACCAGGAGGGAGTGGGATGGTAGGAGCTCAGAAAGGAAGCTGAAGGCAAAGCCCCAAGGGGAGGAAGGGCAGGAGACCACGGTCAGAGGGAGGAGAGAAAGCCCTCAGGCACTGGTACGCTGGAGATGGTGGAGGACAAGGTGAGCAGCAGGGAGGTGACAGAAAAGCAGGAATGGAGGGAGAGGATACCACTGCCTTTTGATAGTGGGAGGGTGGGTAAGGAATGTTTGCATACTAAACCACAACAGCAGGCTGTGTTTTGTGGAAGGCTGGACATGGAAGAGGAAAGGAAACGTGTAAGTTGCTAAGCCGGACCAGAGATGAGCTTGCCTTGGGTGGAGTCTCCAAAAGGGCCACCACACAGCACTGTGGGGTGCCTGGGGAAACACTGCAGCCAGTAGATGGAAGATAATTAATCTTATACACCAATCATCTCAGTGCAAAGTGGGGCCAAAAATCCCCAAATAATTTCAGGCAAATTGAGAAGGGTCAAAGTGATGATGAGAAAAGAGTCTGTGACTAAGGAAACACCATACTTGGGTTTGGGAGGATTCAGCCTTGTGACCTTGGGAACATGTCTACATGTCTCCCCATGCCTCACCTCCTCAGCTGTGGAAGGAAGCAGCTTCCAGAGCTCCCAGATGCTCGTGCACCAGCTGCCAGCACATTATGGTGATGGTGGCCATAGGAGCATGAAAATATGAAAAGCTGAGGCTAGGTTATGAGAAAGACACTGGCATCTCCTTAAGGACAGAGCAGGAAAGGAGCCAAAATGTATATCTGCTCTCCAGGAGAGCTCCTCCTCCAGAGCCCAGCTCTGATGCCGCAGCAGGACATTGAAGGGAGACTTCTGCAGGCATCTAGAGGTGCAAGGCCAGGTGGGAGGAGGTGAGGCCACCCTGAAGAGACGTGAGAGGCTGGGGCTGCAAGTGGTTTGGAAGAAGAAATGCCTTTTCATTGCACTTGTGTGCCTCAGGGGCCCTGGCACTTGCCTGGTGCTTAAAGGCTCCATTGCAATATAAGTTATAATGGACAATAAGGCATGATTTGCATGAGGGTGACCGCTGAAGCCATAGGGTGTATGAAGAAATAATAAGGGAGGAGAGGAAGGGCACCAAGGACTCCACAGGGACGTCGGATCCAGGCAACCAAGGACAGCTGGAGGAGAGGCAGGGAATGGAAAGGGTAGGGAAAGGGCAGGGGGCTGCTGGAGCCGGGGGATGCAGCAGAGCACCATGTGCTGCAGGGATTGGCAGGAGCAGGCAGGTGGGACCAGCCGGAGGGGCAGGCAGAGGAAGCAGCTGGGTGACCTTTGGGAGGAGCAGAAGGTGGCTGTTCATACGTTCATTTGGGCCCAAAGAGCATGGGCCCCTTCACGGGAAGGACAAAAAATGAACCTGGAGAAAATGGTGGAATTGGAGAGATGGCAGCCCCGGGCACCCCTTGCTAGAGATGCTGAGGAGCAGCTGACCGGAGCAGGACCAGCGGGAGAGCCACAGGAGAGTCAAGGGCAGGGGCTGCTGAAGCACACCGTGGGAAAGAGCTAAAGCGCTGGTCATGAGTGCGAGCTGGTGTCAGGTGTGAGAGGCTGCTGGGAGCACTGGGAGAGGGCTGGGCACAAAAATCAGGGTGGCAGAGTTCCCCAGGGACAGGAGGAGCAGGAGCTGAGGAGCGGAGGAGAGCTCCTGGGGCCAAGGGGCACTGGCCCTACAAAGGCAAAGCCAGCAGCTTGCCAGCGGGAGGGTTACGGAGCTCGCTGTGCCGGCCACGCCGGTCTGCTGGAGAAACCTCTGTCTGCCTGGTGAGCGCTGGCGGCAAACACCAGTTTGCCTGCAGCAGAGAGTGACTTCTCCCCGTCGCGGACGGGTTACGGAGGAGGAAGGTGCAAAAGGCATTTGCTCTGCACAGGGTTTGCCTCCAGCAGCCCCGGCGCTGGGAAGAAGGCAGCATGTGAGAGCTTCAAAGAGCCTGCCGGGAGCAGCGGGCGGGATTTCTGGCTCAAATCCAGCGTCCCTGGGGCTCTGGCTGCGGGCACCTCCGCATTTCTCACCGGTGGGTGAGGAGGTTCCAGCTGCTGCTGCACCCAGGGTTTTTTGGGGGAGGATGCTAAACCTACCGAATAATTTCAAAGGTGAGTCATCCCAGACACACAGCTGACACGGAAAGGCATGCGGGCTCCCAGGCTGCTGGCTTGCTGCCCTCCCAGAGGTCATCTCCGCTGCTGGGAGGATCAGCCAGGCATGCCACAGAGCCATGCGTGCTTTGTGACTGTCCCCACTTCCAGAAGGATGCCCTGAAGCTGCCAAGCTCTCAGCAGCAGGGCGATGGGTGGGTGTCCCCGGCTCCAGCTGCAGGCTCCTGGGAGTGGGGCGCAACAGAGACTGAGGACATGGCACAGCAGGATTTAGTACCATGAGGAAAACAGAGCTCTCATTCTTGCCTATGTGCCCTCTGGCACCGGCTCCAGTGGGCCTCGTGCCAGCAGCAGCTTCTCTCCCTGCAGTCCAGGATTATTGAAGAGCAGGGGGTGCCTGTGCAGAGAGGTCCTCGCTGGTGTGATGGAGGAGGGGACATTGCTTGAGGGTCTGAGATGTGGTTTTGGAGGCCCCGTGAACCAGCATGGCTCAGTGGGAGCGAGGGGTTCAGCAGCCCTTCCCCATATCCAGCAAGTCACAGAAGGCTTTCAGGACAGCCCTGTGGGTAAGCACTGCAGGAGGGAGGGAGAAAAAGTCACTAAGATGTGGTCTGAATCCATCGCGGAGTCTTTTCGGAAAGCTCCTGGTTGATCAAAGCCGTTTAATATTTCTAGCTAGGACTCTGGGGCTGGTTTTCACAGCCTGCCACCGACATCTAGCGTTCAGCCGGCAGCACCCTGATGGTGCTCCACGCCGCGGGCAGCCAAGGCAGGCTGAGAGAGACACACAGCCCCGCCGTCTGCAACCCCCGGCCACAAAGCAGGCAGCGGAGCAGGCGCTGCCATGCCATGCCATGCCGGCCCCTGGATACCCCACTCGGATATAGGAAAGGGAAGATGGGTAAAGTCTCCTGGTCACAGAATCATAGAATGGAATCATAGAATGGTTTGGGCTGGAAGGGACCTTAAAGATCATCTAGTTCCAACCCCCTGCCATGGGCAGGGACACCTCCCACTAGACCAGGCTGCTCAAAACCCCGTCCACCCTGCTCTTGAACACTTCCAGGGATGGGGCATCGCAGCTTCCCTGGGCAACCTGTTCCAGTGCCTCACCACCTTCACAGTAAAGAATTTCTTCCTTGTATCTAATCTACATCTGCCCTCTTTCAGTTTAAAACCGTTACCCCTCGTCCTGTGGCTCCACTCTCTGATATATAGTCCCTCCTCATCCTTCCTGTGGGCCCCTTCAGGCACTGGAAGGCTGCTGTAAGGTCTCCCCGGAGCCTTCTCTTCTCCAGGCTGAACAACCCCAACCCTCTCAGCCTGTCCTCATAGCAGTGGTGTTCCAGCCCTCTGATCATCTTCGTGGCCCTCCACTGGACCTGTTCCTAGGGGTCCTTTCATCCCACATCTTTGTCGCTCCAGCTGCCTGGGTCTGCTGAGTGCTGGCTGATGGGGCGGTTTGGGGATGGGGACACATCCCTACTCGGCAGGAGTGAAACCTGACTGCTCATCTGCTGGGCTCAAACTGCAGAGCTACTGCTGCCTGGCTGTGCCATCACTGCCTGGCTGTGCCATCTGCTGCCTGACCATGCTATTGCTGCCTGGCAGGGCCATCACTGCCTGGCGCTGCCATCCACTGCCTGGTAGTGCCACACACTGCCTGGCTGTGTCATCCACTGCCTCTAGTGCCATCCGCTGCCTGCTAATGCCATTGCTGCCTGCTAGTGGCATTGCTGCCTTGCAGTGCCATCTGCTGCCTAACGATGCCATCCGCTGCCTAGCTGTGCCATCCACTGCCTGTTGGTGCCTGGCAGCCTGGAGGAGGTGGAGGCAAGCCAGTGACATGGACATGCACAGTCCTTACCCACTGCAGAGCTGTCCCAAGGCAAGCCCATGACAGTCCCAGCCTGCAGGATAATGAAGAGAGCGGACTGCGCTGTCAGGATTGAAAACTGCCAGTGGCAGAGACGCTACACAAGCCGCATAAGACCTGCAAAAGGAACTCATTAACCCCGGACTGCTTAATATGCTGGAGGCTCATGCGCAGCCCTGAAGCTGCAGAGGGATGCCGTGCCAGGTTTCGCCTGCTCAGCCCCTCAGCGCGGATGAAGGCAAGGGGATGCACACCAGAAACCCATCCAGCCTCCTCGCTCATGGGCTGGGCAAGCTGGAGCCCGGCACTGCGACACGGTGGGAAGGATGCTTTAATGCCCACGTGCAGGGGTTGCACGATGGCACCTCAGTTCTCTTGTGCACCCTTGGGCTGAAAATGGCACTGCCCCACTCCTGGAGCCATGGAGACCTGGTTGGTAAAAGCAACAGGTTACTCTTCCAGGTATTCTCCACTCCCAGGGGGTTTTAGCCCAAAGGCATTACAGTGCTTGGCTTCACAAAGTCAATCCATAGCAGAGCCAGGGTGCAAACCTCACCTTAGGGTGTTTTACAGCGCCCCAGGCATTCAAATGCAAAGAGGCACAGCTCAGCCCTCGTCTGCTGCACAGGTACCCCACAGCATGGGTATTGCTTGAAACAAGTTATGTCTTTTTACACATCTCCCAATTTTTTTTTATTTTTTTTGTGTCAGGTCCGGGATAAGAAACTCCTCAATGACTTAAATGGAGCAGTCGAAGATGCCAAGACAGCCCGGCTTTTTAACATCACCAGCTCAGCCCTTGCCACCTTCTGTATCATCCTTATCTTCATCTTCCTGCGATACCCCCTCACTGACTATTAGAGTGAGGCCAACAGCAGCGGCTGCCGCCAAAATGCCTCTATGCCAGAAGTGTCTGCAGTTGTTTCTTGTAGCAAGGACGCAAAAAAAAATCAACACTCCACCTTGATTGCAGAAAAAAAAAGCCAATTAAATACGTAAATAAAAATTAAATGAGTTGATCAGCCCAGCTGAGCATACCCTTCCTGCCCCCAAAACAGTTTGTGAACTGCTGTAGGAAAGGGTCTTACTCTAACACGTGTACAGGGAGGAAAGTAGACCAAGAAATATTTATCTTATGGCCAACAAGCCGTGTGACGAGAGCGTACAAAGTTGGGAGCAACGCATGCCTGGAGGCAGAAAGCTGAGCTCGGGAGCAGCGGGGTCCTGCTGAGCAGGAGGTGCGTGCGGTGATGGATGGTGTCCGCGGCCGGGCTGGCTCACAACATATCAGATATGTTCAGACTGCCCCACCACCCCCGGCATACCGGGGGTTCTTTTCCTTTTCCTCTCTTGAGTTTCATCCACTGGTTCAAACAACTCCCGACCCTGGGAGAGCTGAGGGTGTTAGGAAGTTCATGCTAGGGAGCCCCAAAGCTCCAGAGAAACCCCCAAGGGTTAAAGGGCAGGTTTCTCCTCTGGAGCTCCCGGCAATGCTGAGAAGGAAGGCACCTTCTGAAGAACTCACCTAAGACCCTAAACCGAGTGCTACTGTACTTCTGTAAATGGTCAATAAAGATACCTCTGATATCTGATGCTGATGGGTTAATTCCTTCCTTAGGAGGGCCGGGCTCCTGGTCCCTACGGGCTGGCAAGAGAAAATGCTAATGTCACCAGCAGCTGCTGGGGAGAGATTTAAAGCAGGTGTGAGGGATGCTGCTGCAGGTCAGGGACGCGTGCAGCCATAAAAGAGGGCGCAGATCCAGATTTAAGATCAGAGACCTTGGCGACTCCCGCGATGGTCGATCAATTGCAAGCAAGCAAATGCAGCTGAGCGGGCAGGGCCCCCCCTCCCCTGCTAGGACCAACGTTGAAGATAGAAATAAATCACTGCAGTATGAACCTGCAGCACTTCCCAGGGTTGTTACTGAGCACCAGATTTCAGAGACACCGCACGTTTGCTGCTGAACGAGGCAGGAGCTCGGAGCTCTTCCCGAGAGCTGCCTGCCGCTGCCTGCAGTGCTGCAAATCAATGCTCCCTGCCTTGAAAATACCACAAACGAATGGCAAGACCAGGACTAAAATACAGCTTTTCAGCCCTTCTGATGCTTCATCTTGTCTCATGTGCTGCAGCTGCCTCATCTTTTTCCAGTTGTAAGATGACCTCACATCAAGGGAGACGGGTCGCTGCAGATCATCCACGGAGCCAGGAGGAGGCAACAGCATCCACCTTTGTGCCCACCATGAAAGTGGTGGTGCAGCATGAGATGGGGAATGCAAACAGGCTGTCATGGGACACTCCATCCTCTGCTGAGTGTGTGGTTAAGTCAACATGCTGTCTCTGGGCTCTGCTCAGTGAGGGCTGTGCCATAGTGGACCATGGGGAGACACGGTGAGGATGCTTCCCTGAAAGCCTCATGAGATGTCACCTCCTTCCTGCCCAGGTCTCCATGCCTTAACCCCAGCCTGGGCTTCATTTCTGGAGGAAGCTACAGGCAGAAGGACCTGCAGTCCTACCTGCTCCCCACTCACTGAAGGGCATTTCCATACCAGACCAGATCAGGGGTCTGCTTTGCACTGAAGTTTGCGCTGGCACTGCAGTACGTGGTGCTCTGGGAAGTATCTTACCCATTAACTGCTCTGTGATCACTCATCCAGAGGTTAAGACTCTTCCCAGCCTCTTGTGCTTACTACTTGCTCCCTTCCCTGAAGCAAGATCTGAGAGGTCATAGCCATCGACATTTCCATCCTAACATATCTAGGGGCTGTATCCAGTCCTTGTCCCTGGCAGAGGAAGGAGGTGGCCTGTCACAATGGAAATGCCTCCAAAGATGGTGCAGCCAAAAGGACTTGCAGCCACCCTGAGCTGGCAGCTGATAATTGGAGCAAATTAAAGCCCGTTCAGACGATGTTAGTTTAGGCAAGACCTGGACTAGTCACCCCAAAACGCTCCGAGGGTTAGGAGGAGCACAGAGATGCAACCTCATCTCCTGTACCTACACTGAGCTCACGTTGGCCCTTCCCAAGGTCTTGACTCAATATTCTTCACCAGCTGGCTGCCCATTTTACCTCTCAAACTTTGCAGCCCAAACACAAGCCTGGCAAGATGAGTTTGGGGGTAATTCACGCCGTGCTGGGGACTCAAAGATGCAGGTTTAGGTCACTGCAGGACCAACATGCCTGGCACCTCTTGCAATAACAAAGCACATTCCTCTCTATGAGCTGGGACTCGTTGGAGCCATGTTGCAAGTGGGTTTGCACTTGGAGACAACATGACCCCCCCCTCCCCAGCTCTGCGAAATCTTAAGAGTACGATGCTGCCATCCCTATCTCCCATGCCACACAGGAGAGAGCCGCCCTGCTTGGCATGCAGGCATGGGGCTGCTCAGATAAAGGCAGAGCTGACATAAAATTGGAAGTCACCCAAAGCCAGCCTTTCCTACATTTAACAAGTGTGACAAATGAGTTACCATCATCCCTTCCCCTGACGGACCGTCTTATCTGCAGGAAAATGGATGCTGGTTTAATGAACCAGGGGGAATATTGAACTGACTCTGCAGCATTTTTGCATGCATAAACCATCAGGGACGGAGAGGGTGGGCTATTATTAGTAACCATCATATTTATTATTTGTTGCCCATGTTGTAGGAGGTGTGAATGCTGAAATTGCTGTGCTGCAGCAGGTCAGAGGTTCACCTAGACCTGCCTTGGACAAGAACAGGGTAGCGGAGGAGGATGCGGTGACCCCATGGTTAGAGGATGGGGTGACTGACCCCAGGCAGATGCTCAGCTCCACCACAGCCATCGCCTCGGCTCCACCTGCGGCTCTGGGCTGGGAGCAGCAAAGCCCCCGCACTCTTCCCTCCTCTCTGTTAGCGGTCCCCCATCCATTTTAATGGAGCCCCTCCAAGCTCAGGTCAGTAGGAAAACACCCCCCAAGTAGGGAAAATGAGGGGGGACACATCGATTTCCAAGCTTGATTAGGAAAAAAAAAGAGCCATTTATTCATGCAGAATTCTTCCAAGTGCATCAGCATTCATTTCATCTTGCCAGTGTCGGGGAACCCCAAATGGAGATAGCAAAACTGCGTCCCCATATACTGACAGGCAGGTGCATCCCAGATTGCACTGACTGTGCTCTTAAGAGAAAGAAAGAAGTTTTCTTCATTTTGAGGGAACAAGGGAAAGAAAAGCAGCAGCCAAATTTGACAGGTCCTCTAATGGCTTTTTTTTTTTCTCATTTTGCAAGAAAATTCTGGAAGCTCAGGTTTTGCCAAGGCTGACACCCGCTGCAGCAGAAGGCAGGCTTTCGAAGGTTGCTTCTCTGCCTTTTCACTTCTGCCATTCGAAACGTCGCACCGCGCTCTCCAAATCGCACCTTTTTTTGGCTGCGAAGCCGAAGCCTCTGTTGCACTCGGCGGTGAATAAGGAAAACCGAGAGGAGGGGGTGGAGGAGAGGAACAGCCGAACGCTGCCTGAGAAGCATCTTTTGAGATGGGGAAGAACTGACGGTCATGTTGCCATGTTGAGATTTAATTGTATTCCTTCAGGAAACTGAGCTTGACAGCTTGATGAGGATTTCTTTTTGCTTTTTCTTTANGGCTGCCCTGCCAGGAGCCGTGCTGCGGGAGGCAGGCAGAGGGCCCCCTTACACCGCGCCGCCGCTCCACCGCCGCCGCGCCGCCCACCCCCGCGGCCTCTGGGCAGGCCAGAAGGCTTCGGGCCCCTTCCCCCTTGCTGAGAACAGGGTTCCATCCCCGCTCATCCCGAGCGGCGGGGACTCCCCCCGGCAAACCCCACGGCCGGGGAGATACAAGCCCCCACGCAGGGCAAGTGCTGGTTTGTGCAAGAAGCAGATGTGGGGTGAGGGTGGCTCCAGCACCCTAAACCCAGCCAGGAGCAGGTGGGGGCAAGGTGACAGCCCCAGCCCCACGCAGGGACGTGCCCCTTCGCCAGCAGGACGCGTGCATCACGGCGGGGCCTGGCGCCGTTCCGCATTTACCCTCCACGCTGGCAGGGAGGGTGGCTGGGGGCCAAACGGCGCAGGGGCGGGAGCGGGACCCGCCTGTGAGCAAACCCCCCTGCGCTTACGCTTACGCAAGCCTCGGCGCTCGACCGTGGCTCTGCCCCGGCTGCCACGCAGGGCTCGGCGATGCCACCCCCCTGGGCAAATGCCCTGTGCTGAGCCAGTTTGCAGGCAGCGGCGCGTTGAATCCCAGCTGGGGCGAACTGGTTTGGGTTTGGTCAGCAAATGCGACCCCACCAGCTCTCCTGCATCCAGAGACTGGTGGAAATAAACATGGTGAGCTGGAGCTAATTCAGGTAATGACCTTCCAGCCCAGCACCGGCATCCAGCAGTTCCCACGCCGGGGGCTGGCTGCCAGGTGTGCGGGCAACACGTGGTGAGTCAGGGCTGGAGCAGCCCTCAGCCCGGATACCCAAATTAGCAGCCAGAGAGAGAGGCAAATGGCAACCTCTCTTCTTTTGCAGGGTGTGTAAGCCACCAGCAAAGCCCGACATGGAGCTGTAGCATCATAACCCTGTTTCGCAGGCGCTCCGTGGGCCAGGAGGCAGAGCCACAGCACCAGCAAGTAGCAGCTCTGGCCCCTCTTCCCAGCCATGTGCTCGTGTCCTGGGTGACTTTATCAAAGTCCCTTCACCTCTGTGTTTTCCCCTACAACACTCTCACTAGTTGCTGGCTTCTCAGAGGAGGAGCTGCAACCTTGCCTAGTGCCACCAGGTCCTGGGCTTGCTTGGGACCTCGGCACGGTGCGCGTCCTGCGACGGGTGCAATTGCAGCCATGCCCAGATAAGGTCAGTGGATACAGGGGAAGAGCAGGGCCCTGGTGGAGCTGCTGCTTCCCTCCTCTCCATCCCTGGATGCTGGCAGGCCTGTGCAGGATACGTGCAGCGGGTTGGACAGCGAGGAGCACCCGGCTCTGCAGGCAGACCACGGCGGTGCACAGCCCTGACGGGGGGAGGAGGGGGAGGCACAGATGGCAGCAGATGCTCTCATCAGTGAAAATGATTGAAGCAAAACACAAAACAACAGAAAAAAACAACTAGCAACTGGTGATCAGCCTAACAAAAACCAGCACAGGAGTAGAGAAAAAGGGTCTAGACCTGATGGACCCTCGCACAGAGCCTAGCTCCATGCTGCCTTCTGGCCAGGGGACTAGATAAAACAGTTTAAGACTAGACTGTAATGTTTTTCCCATCCCAAATTCACATACGGAGAAGAAAGACCATGCCTTCTCCTGGAACACTGAGCAGTGATTATTTCTTAAGACTTGGATAAACTGAAACAAAAGGATTATCAAACATTGGAACAACTACCCCGGAAAGTGGTGGAATCACCCTCCCTGGAGGTATTTAAAAGACAGGTAGATGTGGTGCTTAGGGACATTGTTTAGTGGTGGTTTTGGCAGTGTCCGGCTGATGGGTGGACTCAATGTTCTTAAAAGTCCCTTCCAACCTAGACAATTCTCTGATTCTATGAAACTGCACGGTGTCTCTCCCCTTCCCCTGGCCCTGTCCTCTCTCCCATCCCCCTCACACTGCCGTCGGAGAAGTGAATGTGACCCCAGGCAGCTTCTAGGCACACCAAAGCCACTCGCCTACCCTCGCTGCCCAGGGCAAACCCGGCTGTGTGCCAACCCAGCACCCCGTGTCAGCACTGGGGGCAAAGGAGCAGGCAGGCGTCCTGCGCCTGAGGGGCGTTACTGCAAAGCCTCTGCGCGGCTTCGCTGCTGCCACCGGCCTCGGCTCCTCCGGTGTGATTGCTTCATGCTGGTGCAAAGGTCCTGCTCCTCCACCCCTCCCATCCCCTGACTTTGACCCATCGCACTGGTACTCAGCAACTCTGCCCCGTGTTTGGCACAGCTCTACGCTCCTGCCCAGCTTTTCTCAGATGCGTCCGGGGCAGAGGGAATCAGAGGGAATTTATTCAATGTATGGTGGTGGGGTTTTGTCCCTTTTTCCCTTTGGCAGCAGCGCCTCGCGGCACAGTCAGAGCCGCAGAATGAATGCTTCTGCAGCATGCGCCGAGCTGAATGGCACAGCACGCAGCCCTCCAGCCTGCTACTTCTGCAATTAATTGGGTGGTAGCTGCTTTTCGACGTGCACGCGTGGCTCCGCACCCTGCAAGTGCTGAGCCACACTGCACACGGGCACATCTTTCTACTGGGGAAAAGGGAGACTGATCCGGGGCAGCCCCCTGCGCGAGAAACAGCTGCCTGGGGATGCTGCAAGTGCCTTTTGCCTGCTCAAGTGCATCATCTCTCTTCGTCAATGGAGTGGCACCATTTTGGGCTTTGCAGGAGGAAGGCGGCATGCTGGGATTCACCAGGAATTGGCTGGGCTCCATCCCAGCCATGGGATGGGAGAGCTGGAGACCTGGCTCCCGGGGAGCACATAGGAAGGAGGCAAAAAGGGGAGCAATGCCCTTCCCACAGTGGGAAGCACAGTGTGAACTACAGTCAATGTGCTTCTTTACAAAATGGGGCCATGCGGAGCCTGGCAAACCCTTTCCTCCAGCACCTTGCCGAGCCCCTCTCCGGGATGCCATGGCGAGGGTGACAGGCACACACGTGCCAGAAACAACCATGCTTGGTAGAAGCGGAGCCACTTCAGCCCAAAGTTTGACTCTGGCTCCAGCCATTAGCACCGTTTCAAGGTGCCGATACCCCTGCGCTGGGAATACAGCACCCTGTGCCGCAGCCGGCGCTGCTGGGCTCGAGGGCGACAGGAGGCTGGCTCGGCCAGTGGTGCAAGGAACTGGTGCAGCTGAACGCCGGGCAGGCAAGGTTAAAAAAAAATTATTATTTGCCCATTTAAAGTAATTGCAGGTTGGCAAAAAGTCTCTCCTTTTTGATGGATAAGAAAGTTGGTTTGGCAGCAATTTCTTTTTCCTAGTTTTAGTTTCCTTCACGATCAGGTTCTGATTTTAATCCCTGTAGGATGCGGGAGGCTCCACTGCGCTGTCCTGCACTTGTCCTGCCGTGGCAGTTAAGGGGCCTGGAAAACGTTTCAGCAAGAACTATTACGTGTACAAGCGTAACTCAGATTTGAAACACGTAGCTAGGATGCAATCCATCTTCGGATACACCTGAAATCTGGGAAAGAGGAAAAAACAGAGTGGAGCAAATTATTTTTTAAGTGCTTTACCTGAAGTAAAGCACTTCCCTTTAGCAATAAGCAACTTGCTGCATAATTTTTGCCCGACTCGTGGTGGCTGTGATGGGGAGGGAGGGGGGATGCTGGCCCTGGGGCCGAGACAATAGGTTCACATCTGGTAGATGGGAGCTCAGAGCGGGAGGCTGCTTTGTTCTGCCTGCCTAACCATCACAGCGCTGCCCCTGCTCTCCCTGCCTAATTTCCCCAGGGGAAAATAGGGATGCTGCTCGCCCAGTCAGCCCACACCAGCCACTCGGAGGCGACCGGGTGTGCTCGCACTGCTGCCCTCACTCGGGCCAGTTGCCCTCTTCCATGTAGCCACAGATCCACCCCAATGCCAGAATTTCAGGTTGAACAGGATTGGGATCTAAATGGGCTTAGCTCCCAGCTTCAGGAAGCAGGTAAGTTTTGCAAGCCTCTGTCGCTGCCTGCTACCCAGCTTCTGCGATCCCAGGAGCAGTTTAAGAGCAGTGAATCATTTGTTTTGGTTTCTCCCCACCAGGCGCTTGGCTGCAGTGCTTCGCGCAGAAGCAGTGGGCGTGGGAGAGAGGCACGGCTCGTGGGCTGGAGCCTCTCCTGCCGGCCGTGAGAACTGGCATCCCACCGGTCCCCAGCCCTGCCAGAGCATCTCCTTCCATTTGCTTCCATTAGGGATGGTCAAATTTCCCATGTTCCCATCACCCAGGGATGCACCAGGGGGTCCGTGGGGTGGCTGGGAAGAGGCTGCTGGAGGTGAAGGCTCAAGAGGGAGCTCAGCTCAGCCTCTTGCTGGAATGAGCAGTCCAAGGCAGGTGTCTGGCAATCCCTCAGGACATCCCATGCTCTGCCTCTTCCTCACCACCTTGCCTACCACCAGCCCAGCATCCTTCTCCCATCTCCTTCCTCGCAATGTGCCATGGGCCGGTCGGGGAGTGATCTTCCCGACAGCTGATCTGGGATGCTCATCTGACAGCAGAGTGCCAGGCCCAGGGTTGGAAACATCAATTTTGGCTGGGGTTTGGAAAGAAACTGCTGAAATCCTCTTCCTTCAGCAGGCTTTGCGAGCTTGTGGCTCTCTGCCGAGATAATAGCTTTTATGAGGAAGCTTTGGGATTTTCTAACTCATTCCTTTCCCCTTCTTTTTTTCTGTTTTACCCCTGAAAAGGGGTGTTGGGCAAGGGAGGAAGGAGCCCTAAACTGAAGCAAGAGAATACCTTCTTGTTTTTTCCCTGGTCAGGGCACTCCACACAGCTGCGAAGAGGCAGCTGGGCAGGAAAACCAACGGGAAAAGCAGAATGGAAGAAAGACCCCGGCTTCATTCCAGCCATGCTGGGCACGCTCCTGCTCCCACTCCCACCAAGACTAAGTGCTCCAGAGATGCTAGAGGAGCAAGCGCCCATGCTACCCCAGCATCTTGCCACTGACTACGGTAACTGGGCCGAAATCCATGCCTTTGAGGTAGAGTGGCCCTGGTTTTGCAAAAGTTTCCTTGCCGACACCTTTGGGTGTGCTGATTTTCTGTGGTAGGAGAAGGGTATGCACTGCTTATGGAATGGAGGGAGCGAGATTTTTAGTATCCCAGGGTTTTACATCTCCAGTGGTCTAGGAAAAATGACTTTTCTGGGAAAAATTTTGCCACCGGTAACTGCAGTATCTCAACACCCTTCTTGAGCTGCATGTCCGGAGAGATGAGAGTTAATTTTAAAACATCCGGCATTCATATCGGCAGTGGGGAGGAAGGTTCCCTTGATTTCCTAAGCGCCAGCAAAACCTAAGCTCCTAAACCCTAATCCCTCTCTAAGATGGAGCTGCCAGGCCAGGGCCAAGGGCAGAGAAAAACCCCTGCTGTGTTAGCCAAACCGGCCGCGCGGCTCCGCGGTACCACTGCAGTGGCACGCAGGCGAGCCCACCCCATCCAGTCAGGAGCTGATCCAGGGCTGGACTCCCCCTGAACGCCCCAACTCTTGGGCCGCTCTTTGCCATGCCATCACAGGAGACCACGTAGCGTTTGCATCTGTCCTCCCCCAGCTTGGGCCCTTCCGAGGGAAAAGTGTGGCGGGGCCACCCCGGCAGCCACCCCACTGCTCCGCGTCCGGCAGCGGGGTGTTCGAGGTGGGCAGAGCCGGCATGTGAAGTGCAGGCAGGGTGCAGTGACAGGCAGGAGGGGTGTCCCTCCCTGCGGGACAGCTCCAGGCTCAGCGTCACCCGCGTCAGGCCGGGTGGGCAACCCGAGAACCGGCCAAAAATACATGGAAGCGCCTTTTTTTGCCGGGAGCAGCGCAGCACTGGAGGTGACCCCTGGGAACCTCAGCCACCAGGAGGGTCCCCCCCAAAAAAAAGCCCTTTGCTGCTCAGGCCGCTCTCTCCGCGGGGTAACCCATCACCCCGCGAACGGGCATCACCCAAAGCCGCCAGCCGTGGAACCC
>VXBO01003262.1:520689-535373 GCA_013400135.1 Rhinoptilus africanus
CCGCTGCCCCGCCGGGCCGGGGGTCGCTCGTGGAGGGGGTTGTCTCGCGGGGGCTTTGAGGGCCGGTGTGTGCGGCAGCGGCGTGAGCAGCGCTGCGGTTCCTCTGATGGGGAAAGAGGCTGGAGTGTCGCCCCGTGTCCTTGGCGTTTAAACGGAGCCGGCGTGTGCTCGGCAGCGGGGGTTTGCATGCAGCGCTCCACGGCTGCGGCTCCAAAGGCGCTGCTAGCAATCAATGAGGGAAGCTGCCCGTTTAAAATAATCCCCTCCACCTCCCCTAATGTGCACGGGCCGAATGATCACCTACCCCCCCCCCCTTAATTATTATTTAGTGATAAATGTTGCTTTCTGTTGCTGAGCGTTGGTTGTTTTTTAAAGACTGCTGGTTATTTCCCTTATTGATAAATAAGTTCCTTCTCCTTCCTGCTCCCCCCCCTCCCTTTTCTCCTCCCCCAGAATTAAATTCCTGAGCAACAGCAAAAGCTGATGTCAGTGCTTCAGCTTGCATTGGGGGAGCTCTGTGCACAGGTCAGTAATTTGCGGTTTCGTTAGAAGGCAGGACGCGGTGCAGTGCTGTTCTGTTGAGGATATTTGGATTTTGCTAGGCACGGATGCGTTTATCCTTCGTATTGCGGTAGTTACCAACAGCTCCCTGGCAGGCGCTGCATAAGCATGTGTGGAAGAGACCGTCCCCATCCCAAGCAGCTGGCGATGACAAATGCGTTGGGAACAGTTGCCAGAGGTTTCGATCTCCCTCTAAATTGAGGTATGAAGGCAGATATCCCCCAGGAGATGGTCAGGATGCCCAAGACGCCTTGAACAGGTAGCGCTGAGGATTGCACCAGGCAGTCCAGGGGCCATATTAACCTTGAAAGCGACTTGCCCGTGGAGTGGTGTTTAACGTTTGCGTGCATTGTCTCATCCTCCGGCGCTAAGGCGAAAGGCTGGGGGCACGGCTGCCTACGCGCCCAAATGCGGCTGCGGAGAGCTTTGTTTTCAGAAGGGCTGGATGCACAGGAATTGGCACTTACAGGTTTGGCCTTACCTCTGTCAGATGGGGTTTGCTCGTGCTGTCGGAGGGTGTCTGTGCTGGGAGGACTCTCTCTGCGGAAGAGGTTTGTTGGGGTTTTGGGTCTGGCTGGGGGTTCTTGCGCTTGCTTTGGTTTTGCTTGTAACGGTTCCCAAAACGAAATATGCTGCAGCACTGAGAAAACCCTCATGGCCATAGCTGGAGATATTTGTGATTTTAAAATGCCTGCAAGGGCTTTGCAGGTGCGTTGTCCCCAGCTTTGCCCAGCAGAGCCTGGATGTATAGGACTGTCCAAATGGCTGGGACCAGAGAGGACAGTCGGGTGCGTTAACAGCAGAAGGATGCCCAAACGCTTCTTTGCGGTGGCAGTAGGCAGAAATTCCTGCCCTCAGCCCATCGGCAACGCACTCGAGCAGCACAAACCTGGGACTGGAGGGTCTCTGAGCTGAAATGGCAGCATCTCACACCAAAAGGCTTTCAACCCAATAGATTTGTCCCCCATGGCTTTCAGTTGTCCCTGCCTTGACACAAGGTAGAAAGTAAGAAAGGAAAACTTGGATCTAGCATTCCTGTTTAAAATCTAACCTCAGCAAGGCTTGGGAGAGCTGAGCAAAGTGGCCAGAGTCCTTTGGAGGGCTCTGCACGGAGATCATTCTTTCAAATACTGCACCATGTTTATCTGCAGAGCGTGTTTTTGCTGGGTGCCAGGGACCTTGCTGAGAAAACCACTCAGGTGCCTGTCTTTGGAGAGCTTAAATTCACCTAAAATTAAATGCAACGCCACGGTTACTACCAAAATACCCGCAAGGGCTGGGTAGGACTTCACAGTACTATTTGTCCCGTACTCCCAAATTGGATCTTGGGAGGTGGTAGAAAATTGGCTTCTCCCCCTGCAGCCACATCCCCTCAAAAAGACCTCCCCAAAGGCTGGAAGCCCATTGTGGTTCTGGATTTCTGAAATTACTTCTCTTGACACGAATGTAAGTCCCCACACCATGCCTACCCCAGCTGCTATAATCCACAGAGGAGATAAAGAGTGTGGGATAGGTGCTTTTCGTCTTTGGATTTGCTGCGTTGCCTTTAAGTGAGGCTGTTGTAGGGATCAGAGGTTAGTTTCTCCAGTGTGCAGCTCGGCTCCCAGAGCCCTGGGTGCAGGCAGGTGCAGAGCATGTTAACGCTGTCAGGGATGGAAGGAGGAAAAGGAGGTGCTCCAGCGCTTGGCAGCCTTGATTTATGGTGCGGGCTTGTGGGATGCTGCCGTCATACTGAACCAGCTTGGGCAAACTGAATCTCGTAGGACAGGAGGTGATAAAGAGAAGGAGCTTGCAGATGCTGTCTCCCATCTGCCGGGTAGGGCAGCTGGGAGGTTGTCCTATGGGAGTTTGTAGACCTTTTTGCCCTCCGCTGTGGGTTTAATGGCAGTGTTAAGGGAGAGCTGGCTGCAGAAATACCCGGGAGCTCCCGGTCCTCCAAGCGCAGCCGCTGGGTCTCACCCCGGTCTTTTTCTTGCTGCTATGCAGAGAAACTCCCGCAGCCAGCGCGACAGTGCCGTCATCCTGTGGGGAAAGCTTCAACCGTGCATCCCCGTGCCCTCTGGGTTTTAAAACCTGTTTTTCAAGCTTTACATTTCTTCTGTGAAGATACACCTGTCCCACCTGATTCGGAGTGGGAAGGAGGCACCTGATGTAATTATGGGCAGGCTTGGGGAGGGTAGGTGAGTGGCCTGGGAGCATTCATCAGATAAGAAGCTAAATGAGCTCTCCGCTCAAGATTTTCTCAGGCTTGCTCAGGAGACCTGGACCTACTTTGTGTTCAGGGTAATAGCACAGCCAGGGGATTTTGAGGGGGGTAAAAACTGACTGTGCCAAGATGCTCTGCACTAGTGGTATCGGGGGCTGCCCTCAAAGCCAGGCAGAGCTTATGCTGTGATTAGTGGCAGTGCAGGTTCCCGTGGGGACAGAGGGTGGTGTATTGCACCCTGGTGATGGCCTGATGGCTTTGCCTGCTCTTCTGATGGTGGTGGAGACCGTGGCATGTGGATGTGTCACATCCCCATGGGAGAGGTGCTCTGCTGGAAGTGGACCAGCAGCTGAGACCATGGTGGGACATACCGAGCTCTGGCCATGGCAGGTGCCTTGGTCACCCCTTCTCCTCTTTAGCATGAGTTCATGGAAAGGAAAAGAAGCTCTTATCTCTTGTTCTTCCAACAGATCTTTGTAGACTTTCTACCGCAAGCCTTTGCTTCAGTGCTGCCCAAGAGGCTCCTTTGGCTCTCAACCATCTCTGCTTCAACCCAGGAGAGTAAGATTAAGGGAGAGCCCTGCCCAGCATGTGCTGCAGACTGCCACGGCTCCTGTAGGATGGCTTGCTCCATCTCTGCTATTTCTCTTCCTCTGAGGCTTTCTAGACCCAGCTGAGCAAGATAATCTTGGCTGGTGTGCAGGGAGCTTCTTCCTGTGATTTACCCAGGCCTTCTGTGGGGTTTTTCCTGCTCTGGACCTCCTGTTTCCAAAATTGTCAGGTAGTGCTTTTTTGCATGATGCCTTGAAAGGAGCAGTATTTCAGAAGGTAGGTGAAGTGGTAGTGCGGGCTTGGATCAGAGGAGAACCTGGAGATGCTCACTGGAAACTGGTGACTCTCCTGGTCCAAACAGTGAGCAATAGCAGCACAGAACTGCAGGGACTGTGTTGCATGAAGGTGAAATAAGTGATACATTTTGCCCTGACTTAAGAGCATCCCAGCAACTTGTTTGGGGCTGAAAATCCTTCCTTGATTCCCTCTTTTTTTCCCACTTCTCTTATGCCTTTTCCCATGTTGCTTGCTGTGCATGGAAAGCCCTCCTGTTTGCCCACCCCGATGTGTGCATGCGTGACTTGTCTGCCTTCATTGTACCTTTTTTAAACCAAGCCTTCAGGTCTCTTGGGGCAGAGACCTCGTGTTCTTCAGGAATTTCTCCAGAGCCCTTCAGGGTGCTCTTGCAGTTTGCAAAAGAGGCTGTCCATGTAGCATTTCTGCATACTGAGTTATGGGGAGTATAATTTCCGAGTTTATTGATGACTGGGAACAATTTGGTGACCAGAAGGACAACACAACCTGTTCTGATGTTAATGGTAGCTCTCCTTTAAGGGAGAGAGGGGTTGGATGAGATGAGCTCCTGAGGTTCCTTCTAGCCTAAATTGTTCAGTGACTATTCCATGAATATCCACCATCCTGCTTCTCCCAGGCTTTTGTAAAAGACCTGTTATTAGGCAGTGATGGTGAGGGGACGTGAAACAAGGTGGCCCACTGCTTTGATCCTGTATGGAGATTCCAATGACAACATGACCCTGGCATCCTCCCTTCCACAGCACACCTCCTCCAGCCCTGTAATGATGCAGTGCGTCTTTCCGGATCATCTCTGCCTACCCACGTTACTCATCCGGCATGTAGGTGTGCGGTGTGCCCGCATCCTCGGCTTTTCATCTCGCCTTTTTTTTCTTCTTTTTAATAAGGGATTTAGTTCTTTGAGGAGTGCTGCTGTCTAAAGCTAGCACATGGTAATTCAGCTGATGCAGCAGAAGCTCTGGTAGAAATTTCAGTCCGTTTATTAGGTGATTGCAGGGTTTTTTTCGTCAAGCAAGTCAAGCCCTTCCCACGCATTAAACCTGCATCTGCTTAAATCGCATGTCTCCCATTGAAATCCAGCTCCTCCTGGGAAACGCCAGGCAATCTTTGCTCCAAACAAAGAGGATCCATCAGTCTCTGGGGCTGATGAAAAGAAGCAACCAAGAAGCATCTACAGCATCCGATTGTTTTTGCGTTGCCTCTAACGACCCTCATTTCCAAGCTTGTGATGGCAGCCTGGTCCTCCTTGAGCCATAGCCTGAGTGGAGTTATTCATGCCATCTTCATCTGCCTTGGCCAGCAGCCCTGCGTGGGGAGCGGATGGGCACAGCCTGAGCCTCACTTGGCACTTGAGGCTGTTGAGTAGAGGGCTGGTGCGGAGAGGGTGCCAGCACTGCCAACTTGTGAGCTAGCCTGCGAAAAACTGCATTAACCGCTTTGCTGCTGTCGGTGGACCTCGCGGAAATGTCTCCGGCAGCTTTGCTAGCTCGATGGGGCTGAGGCCCAGAAGCCAAGTGAACCCAGAGCTCTCCTTTACACGCTATTGCTTACCGCAGGTTCAGCTCTTCTCGTGGAAAGTCAGAAGGACACGGGCAGGGCAGGAAGGTGACCCAGAGGGACGAGCCTCCAGCTGAAACTGAGCCAGGGCTGTCTGCATTATTCTATGGGGTAGTGAAGGGACAAAACGCTTCCCGCGCACTGAGCGAAGTTGACTGCTGCAAAAAACCCGAATGCAAATCTCTGACTGGGCAGAATCTCCCCAGACACATCCTTTTGTAAAGCACTTGCATTGTACCATTAAAAATAGATCGGCGTGTTCTCCGCTTGCTTGCTGAATGCTGATGCCTGTAATTCTGTGTCATCCTCGCAATCCCTTCTGCTTTGAGCCTGGCTGCCTCTTTGTCTGGCACCTGAGCAAGGTTCATTCAGCAGTAAGTCATATAAAGATAAGTGTGAGCTCTGTCGGAGTCTAGCAGGTCAGGCAGGAAGGTGAGGAGGACCAAACTGATCTTACTTAGCTTCAGGGGTCAACCAGGGGCTGAAGGGGCGAAGCTTGGGGTGATCAACCATGCTTTCTGTTGTGTGGTGCAGAAGCAGGGATGAGTGAGGCCTGCTGGCGTGCAAACTAGTTGGAGGATGTTGAAGCTTTGAGTGGATGTCATGATGTATCTCTGGGATGTCATGATGTATTTTTAAACCAGGGGTGAAAAAATATATATATCATGCTTTAGTGTCTGCCTGGAGCTGGGGAGGGGAATATTGCTGCTTGTTTCCCCCAGTGAATGAGTTTATCTAGTTTGTCACCCACAATAGCAATGATGATATAGGTTAAGAGAGAAGGTCCATGCTACAAAATGATGCAATACCGAGTTTCAGTGAAGAGGCGAGGCTGTAGGATTTTGTACATGAAGAGCTATGGCATCTGACCAGTATGCCATGGCTCAGTGTAGTCAATGGGCATGTGCTTCTCTGGGGTGGTGGGGATGGAGGAAGACCTGCAAAACACTTTGTTTGACCTCAGATTAACCGAACAAAACCACCTGGTAATGAGTTACAGCCCCCAAGGGAAAAGGGAGAGAGTGGGGCAGGAACATCACCCTGGGCTTTGCCTGCCTTGTGTGTTTTTTCTAGATAAAGGTAACCCCTCGAAACTCGAGGAGCTGATGCCTCCTCGTGGCTGTCATCAGAGGTAGAAACTGAGCTGACAAGTGCTAATTCATCCCAAACCTGTGAGCAATTTAGCTATTGTGTGCATATAGGAAACTTAGCAAGCCTTGAACCAGGTCAGAAGAGCCTTGTGAAGGCTATGTTACTGCCCTGGGTGATGTCTCATCCCATGGAAAAGCGGCGTAGCCCCTTGCATTTCACTTAAATTCTGGGTCTCCTAAGGAGGGTCAGAGTTTCAGCAGGCGTAGGGTGGCGTAACTGTGGACACTGGCATCTGCTGGCTGGGAGACCTGTGCTGGGATCTGCACCTGCACCTCAGTTTGCACTGATTATCGCCAGAAACTGTGTAAAACCTGCCAGGAGGCAGCGATATCATTGTTCTTCAGTGAGGCTAGGGGTCCTATTTGTCATTTAAATACGGAGGACTAATGACACTGCTCTGGGCAGGTGCCAGCAGACTGCCCCTGTGTTTGCTGGGTGCTTGCTCCACCAGCCTTGGCTCACCTGTGACTGTCCCCGGTGCTCTGCTGAGATGGACAAACGTATGTCACTTGGGTTTGTCCTTAAGAAGTGAAATGCTGGCGTGTTTATCTGCAGCCTTGAAAAACCATAGCTTAATCCTGGGCTTTCTTTCACTTAGCATGTAGGTGTTGTGGGGAAATAGTATGCAGGTCCTGGAGACCCTTTTTCTGGGAGACTGCAGATGCACCCAGCAGGTATTTATGGTGTTTGGTGTCCTAGGAGAGAGCTGGACCAGCCCTGCAGAAGTATCTTACTGCATACCTTTCTGGGCTGCTTCTGTCTGCTCTTGTTGCAAAAAGGCAAACAAGCTACTGGAGATCCCCAAGATAAGCCTGTTGGCCCCATGGGGTCATGCAGCAGATGATGGGGATATCAGGCAGTGGGTAGCAAAGGCCCTTGAAGCATCAGTAGGACTAGATTTCCCTTCTCCAGTGTGACATGTCCTCTGTGACATATGCCAAGCTGCTCAAAGGAGGAGGTGCTTTCCGCTCTGAGATGAGAGCCTGGCCAGCTCTCGGCTTGGCAGGGTGAGGGTGGAAATGGGACAGCTTTGGTATTAGAAAGCAGTGAGCTTGGGAGCTCCATCCTTAGCGTGGGCAAAGGCAGCGATTAAATGGATGGCTGGTCACGGATAACCTTTGGTCTTGGCTTTTCTAGGCTTTAAAATGAAAGCTTTTGTTTATACTAAAGGAGGAAACTGTATAAATCATATTAAAAGCACAAGTCTAAGAGGAGGAGATACTGGCATTGTCATCTAGACTGCAGCTAAATTCCCTTCCCTGCTGTCCCCATTGGCTTTTCCTGACCGATCTCCAGACTGACCACCACGGCTGCAGTCAGAAATTTTTCTGGGAATGGCCACTTTGCAAATCCTTAAGTGCACCTGGGTGGCTTTGGTGGAAGCAGGCTAGGGGGCAATTGCATTTGCAGTCATAGCCCATCCAAGCTGCTGACCCAACATCGAGTGACGGGAGGGGATGAGGGACCCCTTCGCTTGGCTCAACTGCAACCAGAGGAGCTAGTCTGCCTTGAGGGGTGCAGGGGGAAGACTCCCTTGCAGCTGAGTATGGCTTGTTTCCTTTCCTTTCTCCTTCCTCTGTTCCTGTCTGCGGCTCAAGCATGAGTAGCCCCTGAGCTGCCCCATGCCACCAGCCAAGGCTGACCACCCCCATGCCAGGGCTGCTGTGTGCCTCCACGCCGTGTCCCTCATCCGGTGTGAATGCACCATCTGGCACTTTGCTGAAGGACATCCTGGTCCTTCAGCCACGTCCTCCAGTGGGAAACACCTTCTGCATGGAGGGCTGCAGGTGCAGAGGGGAAAAGGGAGGCGTGGGGAGGTGAGTGGGTGCTGCTTGGGCACGTGCAGATCCCTGCAGGACTCCGCACCAGGCTGCTTCCAGCCTACAGGAACTGAAAGGAGACTGCGGCATAGAAAGGAGGAGGGAAAAAAAAATTAAAAATCACGAGACCAGCAAGCAGCTGGGCCTGAAACCCTAACAAAGGTGCAGTGGCTGCTTCCCATTGATGTGGTGTGGGAAGAAGAGGAGGCTGCCCCTTTCCCAAGTCCTCACTGCATGGAGGGGCTGTGCAGGGACTCTTTTCCCAGGGAAAGGATGCCTGTGGTGTGTAGGGAGCAGAAATGGGGATGTGAGATCAGCGTGGATGAGGCTGGGGGGCGGGGGGAGTCCTCTGTCTGCCTTGGGAAAACCCCCTGTGGATCTCAGGGGGTTAGAGCAGGGCAGCAGACAGCATTGCCATCTCCCCTGCATCTTCCTACTGCTGGGGCTCAGGAGATGTTGTTCCTCCCTTGACATCCCCCAGGGAAAGGTGGACAAACAGATTTTGCATCTCGGTTAGTGGATGTGGTTAATGGTGTTTCCCAGCCTCATTTTAAGGAGCAAAAGGAAAAAAAAAACCCACACTCCATTTTTCCATCACCAAGCAGAGAAATCTTTTGTGCTGCCTTTTAAAGGGACCTTGAGTAGCTGCAAAGAAATCGTCAGTGGTTACATCACCTCCAAAGTGGCTGTTGCAGGCACCTGACAGCTTTGTCCCACTGCCACCCTGGGGGATTATTAGTGCTGCAAATTCTTCGCCCTTGCAGAAAGCCTGCATCTCTCGCTGGGTGGGAGAAGCCGCTGCACAGTTTGTGATGCTGTGGGTGGCAGAAGGGGCTCAGTAAATAGGTTGCGGTTCATAGCAGATGGGAGAGAGCAGGGGGACACATCCTGGAGTTTCCTAACCCCATCCCATTTGTTAAGCTGGGTTCATCAGCCTGTGCAGGACCGGAGCATCTTTCTGGGAGTGAGCCCAAGGCGCTGCAGCAGCATTGCCTTGGGCCGGAGACGCAGCCGTTGCCTGGCAGCTGTAGGTTTCCAGGGAAACCAGAGGTGCTAACTTGTTAATGAGCCCCACGTCCCTGATTGCTGCTGCAAAATAATAATAATTAGTAATAGGCCCGTGATTTAGGAACCCCTCAAACAGCACGAGCCTGCCGAGGGGAGTTCGCTAAGTGCCGAAGCACTTGAAAGAAATGAGGGGATGAGGAGGAAAAAAAAGGATGGGAGGCTTGGCAAAAGTGCTGCATTTTACATCTTAATAAGTGTCTGGAGAGCTAGGTGATGGTGGGGTCTTGCCAGTGTCCCAGCAGGAAGCCTGGGGCTGGTGGCAAGGCTGACCTGGGTGGATGGAGAAGCCTGGCCAGGCATCATCTCGCTGCAGGGCTCAGAGGACACAGATATTTCCCCAGGTGGGCTGCAAGGGGAAAAGCCAGATCACTTAGCTCAGTGCTGCTGGCTCCCTGGTGGAGATGGCAGTTCTTCAGCAACAGCTGCTTTCATGGGATACTGGGGATAAACAGGCGTTTCTCTGTGGTGCTCTTATCCCCTGGTAAACTCAAGGTGGAGATGCCACCGGCAGACAGTGCTCCTGGGATGAGCATTACAGGAAGCGTGCTGTAGATCCAGTGTCGCTTACGCGATGGAAATGTGTTCATGGGATCAGAGCTGCTTCCCACAGCAAAGCTGGCCTGCCCAAGGCTGCGAGGGGAGCATCTCCTCAAGTGGACTGTGTGTGGAGGGTAGAGCTCTCCTGGGCACAGCTACTAGCTTGGTGCGGAGAGTGGACATACTGGTTAGTGAAGTTTATGGTTGCTACAGAGACATGCTGGCCTTCCAGTTGATGTCTCCAGTACAAGGGAAACCAGATCTGTGGCCTTCCCATACCACACCGCTCAGGGGGGGGCCTTGTGCAAGACAAGAAGTTGAGGGAAGTGGCCTCCTCCCCGGTGACCTGTGTTGGGCCAGCACAGAGAGGAGTTCCCGTGGTCTGTCATGCCACACAGATAGACTCGGGCTGGGGCGTATTTTGGGTTTTCTTATTGTCTTGCCTGGCCTGACCAGAAGGGGGTCACAGCCAGGTTGAACGCTTGCCCTTAGCCCAGCTTGCTGCACACATCTGTCACACTTGTGACTCGTATGGCCAGCACCCCTCACCTGCCACGCACATCCGTGGAGGTGACGCTGGGGACAGAGACCCAGTGAGCGGGATGCTGGCCCTGCCTGTGTTCTGAGCTCTGCCCATCTTGGCTGTAGTGTGGCCTCTCCTGCTTGGCTGTCCCCATTCAGCTAAGCCATGTGCCCATCTCCTCATTACAGGCACTCCAGGGAGAGGTGGGATTAAAGGATTATGGTAATGTTCTTCAGGAACACTCAAGAAGATTAAGATGGCTTTAATAAACTGATAAGAGAGGGACACAGCTATGTTTCTGAAACCCTAATTTAGGTCCCAGGTTAACCTTTTCCCCTGGACTCCTGTCACCATGGTGAAAGGATCTTTTACTTCAGCAATGCTCCATGGCTATGCCTGTTCCTTCAGTTTTCCTTTAGACCAATCTGAGCAGAAGCAGAAAAACATCTTCCTTCCTTCTCTGGTAGCCTTCCCAGGCATTAGAGCTTATTCTTCTCAGAGACAATTTCACACACAGCCTGCAAGGTACTGCGAAGGTCTCATAGGTTCTGCTGGTACCTGGGGTACCTGTTAATCTGGGGATGGACCCACCATCCCTCGGTCTGGTTTCAAAATGTCCTGTGGTTGGTGGCAGAGAAGTGGCTTGACTGCCTTTGACCTGGCTGGACATATTCTTAGAGAAGTGTCTTGGGTCTAATGCCAAGGTTTACAGCTCCCTACAACCACATTCAGTTGATCATCTCCATCCCCAGAAAGGCTCCCAGCAAGAGGGGCAGAATGGATCAGTTGTGCCCTGCCTTCCCCAGTGGCTTTCGGGTGGAGCTGGGAGTGGGACCAGGCTGATGTGACACACGTTTATGCCACCAGGTCCACCTGGGCTTGCTGGAGCAGACATTGATCCAGTTCTGCAGGAGGGCAGCTGTTAGCTGGGGCTCCTTGTCTGTCTTCTCCAGTCTCTTCCACCCAAGCTCCTATTCATTTGCCAGAAGTTCATGTATGAAAGACCTCCTCTGAAGGGGTTTCTCTCGCAGTGGTTAGGCAATCAAGGATCTGTTGCCTTTCCCAAACCTCTCTATTTGTGCCTGAGACCCCCAAAGTTTACCCCTTGCTCATTATCTGGAGAGTGGATACTGTGTTATCTCCGGAGGTACTGTGCAGTGTGTCCCCCCATGTTGGATCACTCCTTCCTCCCACTTCAGTCTTTCACTCTCATCCCTCTGCCACGGTATTATCCACATCTTTTTTGTCTGTCGGCTCTCTCCATTCCCTTTTTATTTCTTGAATGTAATTGGAAGAGCTGAGAAGAATTCACAGCCTGGTGTCCTGATGGGGAAGGGAGGCAGAAAGTGATTTGGGGAGTGGGGTGTGAAAGGAAGACGAAGGGGAAAAGCTGGCTAATTTGCATCCTTTCTGAGTGCCCTGGCTTTATAGCCAAGGTACAGCAGGGGGTCTTCTGGCAAGGCGGTAGCGACGTAATGAGGTGTGTCATATCCCAGCAGGAGCCAGCCTCGCTCCCCCTCAGACCCCCTAATTAGAACTGTTTCAATTTTTAAGCCCCCCTGGAGGAGTGCTGGGGGGAGCGAGGTTCCTGCAGTGGGGGGACCGCCAGCCGCCCGCCGAGGGGGCAGCTCTAATTGGAGTTGCTGCGAGGAGCCGCAGAGCGATACAGGCTCGCCATGGGGCCGGGGACAGCGATGCCGTAGTGCCACAGGGCTGCCAAAATGCTTTGTGCCAGGGGGGGCACATCACTATTGCAGCTTTTAAGGGATTTCCCCCCCCCCCCCNCAGCGGCAGCAGGGGTGTGATACAGGGGCGGGGGAGGATTGCATGTCCTGTTGTGGCCTCATACTGGGAGCTTGGATCCTGAGGCTGAAGCCTAGGACATCTACCCCCTGCTTTGGGAGGCAGGTCTGGTAGCCCTGGGAAGTTGGGGCTGTTAATGTTGGAGTCATGAGCCAGAGCAAATGCTGGAACTCCCCATCCTCATATTCTGTGCATTTCCATCCTTTTCCTGCAAGCTGGCTGTGTTTGGTGACTGGTAACTGAGGTCCCTGTCATTTCACCCAGTAGCATGTCCTACCCAAGCATCTCTATGTCTTGAGCTACCATTGCAGTAGGTGCCTGTACTGCAGGGACTTCAGGTGTAGGAGCTTCCAAGAAGCTTACTCGGATCAGGGTGACTGGTAAGCCTCCTCTAGTCCATGGACCAAATCCTGGCCCTGCAGAAGTCAATGATAATCTTTACGCTGCCTTTTCAGGCACAGTATTCATAGTCCTCCTAATTTAGATGCATTAAAGCTTCCATGGAACAGCTTGTGGGTTCTCTCTAAAACACCGTCTGGCAGGAACAAGAGGAGCCTGGTAATAGCCCAGGCTTATTTTCTGAATGACTGCAGCAGCATTAAAACCTAATGCCGTTAAAGCATGCCTGCAATGACGTGTGCCATTAAAACCTAAGACGACACCCTGAGGTGAATGTCCTCCAGCCTGCCTGTTTCTCTTGCAGACCCCATGGGCTGGGTGTGGAGGAAGCTTGTTCTTCTGATTGCGCTTCAGAGAGGACCAGGCTCGACCCTCCTCAGCTCCTAAGATGGAGCCCAGATATGTACCTCCGTATACGAACCTCCTTTCAAAGTCTGTGCAAGTTAGATGCTGGAAAGTGGTAGCCACTTCAGGGCCATCTCGGTCCAAGTACAGCTTCCTAAGGCCTTTTCCCTAATGCCTGACCTGTGTCTTGAAGGCAGGAGTGAAGGTTACCTTGGCTTCTCGGCTTCCAAGAGAGGTCATCTTCTCTTGACTTGCCAGGAGGCAAGCTGGCAAGATACCCATGAGCACGCTGATAAAAAGACAGGTGAACTCCAGTGTGGAGTGGTGGACATGGGTGAGCAAACCTGATTTGGTGGTGTGTCTGATGCGCCCTGAACTAGCTATTACCATGCAGCAGCAAAACTTCAGAGCTGAGCTAAGCTGCTTCTGTGAAATCATTAGCTCTGTGCTCAGCAGAGGTCAGGAAAAGCAAATTCGTTGTGAGGAGCTGTTGGGCTGGGAACAGGGAAAGGAGGAGACATCCTGCCCCGTGCAGGTCCCTGGTGTGCCTGCCTCTCAAACACGGTGCGTCAGGGCTGGCTGGGGGTACAAAAGGTGCAACAGGCAGCTCTATAGATGCTCTCAACTGAAAGGCTCTTAACCAAGGTTTAGATGCAGTGAGAACTGTGGGGAAGGTGATTAGAGAATGGACATGCGTGGCCTCTTCCAGTGCAAGTAGTAAGGATCACCTGGAGGAGCCATTGCTTAGTAGATTTGGAGCAAACCAGGGGAAAGACTTCTTCAGCGTAGCTGGCAAACTGTTCCGCTCCGTTCCACTGGCCACTGTGCCTGTTAAAAGCTGACATGGCTTCAAAAAAGCAATTAGACAAATTCATGGAAGAAAGCTCCACTGAAGGCTATTAAATACAAAAAGAAAACCTCTGTCTGGGGCAGCTCAGGAGACACA
Organism: Rhinoptilus africanus; assembly: GCA_013400135.1. Classification (NCBI taxonomy): domain Eukaryota; kingdom Metazoa; phylum Chordata; class Aves; order Charadriiformes; family Glareolidae; genus Rhinoptilus; species Rhinoptilus africanus. The sequence goes on from VXBO01003262.1 coordinate 534,471, forward strand.
GATGCCCATGGGCAGGGAGAACATACCTAGAAAGTGTGGCATGTTGCACTCTTGCACTCTTCTGAAGGCATCTTCTGAACGCCAAGCCCTTGGGGACTTGGCCCAAGATGAATGTCGTGTCCTGCCCAGCTGACAGGTCATCTTCTCCTTTCCTCTCTCCAGGTTCATCACAATGAGTTGGCATCCTGGGTGTTAGCAGTGTGAGACCAGGACGGCTGCTGCCCTGCTTACCCCTTATCCCCTCACTCGTTCCCCTCGGGGAGACGGGTCCTGGTGTCCCTGCCCTGCCCTTCCGCCCCTTGCCCCTACTCGCCATAGAGGGGACGGGCCCGTTATGGCTGGAGACAGGCTCCCACGCAAGGTGATGGATCCGAAGAAGCTGGCCAGCCTCCTGAGGAACGGAGCGGAGGGCACCCTGGTCATTGACAGCCGCTCCTTCGTGGAGTACAACTCCTGGCACGTCCTCAGCTCTGTCAACATCTGCTGCTCCAAGCTCGTCAAGAGGAGGCTCCAGCAGGACAAGGTCTCCATCACCGAGCTCATCCAGCCTGCCTCCAAGATGAAGGTAGGGGATCTGTCCCTCACCTTTCCTGGGGGTTGCTCACACCCTCTTCCCCAGTAGAAAGGAGCAGGATAAGGGTGGGATGCAGACTAGCATCTATGGGCCGGTCTACGCCTAGTACACGCATCCTCCTCTTCCATCCCTTGACCCCAGTATCAGCTGGCATTTCTCTGGCACCCTTTGGAGAGCTGGAGCATGAGCTCATGTGGCTACAGGGCCGTCCTCGGGGACTTGTTCATTGCTCCCACCCCAGCGATGCGGCTCCCTGCTCCAGGAGCCCTTCCAAGGCAAGCCTAACAGGTATATCAGCCTTCGGACTTGTCCTATGCCAGCAAACAACC
>VXBO01003262.1:544634-562037 GCA_013400135.1 Rhinoptilus africanus
CTATCCCCCCCCCACCCCCCCCCCCCCCCCCCCCCCCCGGCTTTTGTACCAATTCTTCAAGGAATGTTTAAATTTTCCAGTCCTGTTCTTTCTAAATTTGGAGCGTCTGTTTACTCCCAGGATTCGGAAAGAATGTAACAATATCATCAGTGAGAAATCCCTCCCAGCCTTCCCCTCACCATCCTCCTCCTCAGCGAGCGGGCTGGCCTCCGCAGCCTCGGACCATGACCCAGGTCCTCTCCAGCCCGGTGGTGCCACGACCAGCCAGTACAGCCCAGGAGAGCTGTAGTTGCCTCTCAGCAGTGATCCAGAAAGGGCTTAGATTTGGGGGATTTTTGAGGAATATACCAAAGACAAGTGACTTCAGAGCAGACAAAACGAAGTACTGAAAAGGGGAGAGGGGATTTCCATTGCAGGAGATGACTTGAGCTGCCCAGGTGGGAGTGGGTTCAGCACTGGCTGGAATTATTTCAGAAACAGGCACTCAGGGACAGATTATTTTAATTTTAAAAAAAAGCACTTTTTTTTTTTCTGCATGCAGACAGTCTTAAAAGGAGGTTAAACATCAGGGCAGCTGAATGTGACTTTGCACATCCTTGGCTGAAAATACTGCGATGCTTTTGCATGTCGTGTCAGTCTGAAGCCACCTGCCAGCATCGTATCTCTCTTGCTGCCTGCTCCTCTTGAAACATGTCAGGCTGGGGATGTTATAGAGGAAAAGAGAAGATAAATGAAAAAAAGCCAAGCTAGGCAGGTGCAAAAGCAGCACATAGGCAGGGCAGAACAGAGGGGTCTTGCTTTTAGTCAAAGTCCCAGGAGCTGGAGAGGGCGTGTGCATCCAAAAGGCAGCAAAAATACAAATGAATCTGCAAACTTGTCATGGCTGACACTGACCCTAAAAGCTTAGCAGGATCCAGAACCAGGATCAAGGAGTCTTTACAAACCCAGTGTAAGAAAAAAAAAGTCTAAAACCTAAGAAAGAAAACACCCCAAACACCCCCATTTTGGTCATCGGTCAGAAGCTGTCTGGTGGGAGTAGTGAAGCAGGACCCCGCTGCAGCTGGTTATTTGCTGGTCACCTTCCTCATTGCCCACTCTGGAGAGGATCACAATTTCATCTGATGACTTTGGTGTGTGAGTGTGTCTCCTGGGGATGCAGCACGTGCAGGATGCACTAGTTGGTGGACTTTGTCCTCTGACTCCAGCAGAGCCTCTGCTCGATACAGGGGCCTGAAGGTGCGTGCATGGGTCAAGTGCTAGGGCTATTTCAGGTGCCCTCAGACTGCAAGGTCTAAGAGCACTTGTGGACTTACTGGCATGAATCCATCAGATGCACTCACAAGTTTTTCTTCTAAAGTCTATTTATTGCGTCTGAACCTCCCACAAGCACCTCTGCCCACCCGTGCATGTCTCCATCCCATAGCATACTCTGATGAACCGAAAGAAGCAGATCCTCTGCTGTCAGGAGTATGGGTGCATAAGGAGCATAAGGGGCGTGCAGGGATGGGATGAGACAGGGAAGCACACTCACATAGGACTCTCAATCTCTTGCTTCTCCTGGATTTGGGAGTTTTGAAGAACCAGCTTTGCAAATAATGTGAGTGGGGATCCTGGTTGGCCTTCAACAAACTACCCGTGTTGCTCGGGAATGGAAGAAGGGTAAGAAGTGCCATGCGGGGGTTACACCCAGCTTTTCTCAGGCCGTTGGTGGTGAGGTGCAGGGGGATTATCTGTGGTGATGCTTTCCTTTTGACTGTCCAGAGGGATGGAGGTGGGGCACTATTGCCAGCCTAGTGGGAGAGGTGCTTTTTGAAAAATCATAGCATTGGCTTTAGCCACTTGAGGTTGGACTTCAAATGGTAACACCAAGGTTTGAGATTTTTACACTCCTGGAGATTTAGGTAGCGCTCCAAACCTCTCTCCTCCTTTCCCACTTGCCCCCCTGGGTATGTGGCACCAAAGGATTTGCTTTCTTTCCTGTAGCAAAACCATCTGGGATCACTTTGGCCAGGGCAGGACCATGTTTTCTTGCCCTCCAGCCCCCATCCAGTGAGCGCTGGCATCCAACCCCAGACATCTAGCTCTGCTCTGGCCCTAGGGACTGCTCCCAGTATCCGCAGCCAAGGCACAGAAGCGGGGTAAGGTACCCTCTTCCCATCCTCTGCCACAACCAGGAGATGCCTGGGAGGGTTTTGGCCCCAGAGGGACCAGCGGCTGCATCCCTGGGAGGGGTTAAGCTAGGTCACGTATGTGCGAGCTGATTGTATTCCAGACCTATGCTCTAAACCTCCCTGTTTAGCAACGCTGTCGTCAGACAACTTGTTTTCCCGATTCTATAATTACCCCAAGGAGTTTCCCCTCCCCCTCCAGCCGCGTTTTTAACCATCAAACCCAGAAAAGGCGAGCAAAATGGCCAAAGACAGAGAGGGATAGAGGAGAAGGGGCTTACAGAAGAGCAGTTGCCAAGACTTACAAAACTGCCATGTAGTTTTGTTTCTCATTTCTGGAAAGCTGACAGGAGGAAGACAACTTCCCCAGTAAGAGATCCCAATGGGCAGAAGCCACTGCCCAGTTAGTTTCCTTCCTTTTGAGAAACCTGCATCCCCTTGTCTGCCTCCCCCTTTCCCCAGGTCTGTGCCACACGCTTGCGAAAGGTCGGCTCTGGGTGGGGAGAGGAACCACTGGGCACTGCTCAGTTGGGCTTGTGCCGGGCTATAGGTACCTTTGCGATATAGGTGCTGAACAGGGGCTTTCTGCTCCCTGCTCCTGCAGGCGGGTTGCACGAGTCTCTCCAGCCCGTTGCAGCAGGTTTTTGGCTGGTGAGCACTGTGGCAATGAGAGCGAAGCAGAGCCAGCGAGGCTGGGCATCGCTCCCTAGGGGATGCACCTCTGTCTCCTGAATAGGGGCTGGAGGCAGGATGGGTGACAGCCTGGCCAAGAGGAGCACCTGGGGAAAGAGGCCGAGGGACAGCAGGCAATACACGGGATGTGTCTCTGTGCGATGGATGTTGCCTTTCATTTCTCTACTTGCTAGTGCTCATCTGCTCCAGCACCAGCTCCCAGCCCTTGTCCTGGTCCTGGCAAAGGGGTGAAGAAGATGGGGAGGATGCTGACTGGGGAATGGTGGCTGCTGGTGGCATCTCTGCGTGTCTGGACCTCACATTGATGGAGGAAGGGAGTTGTTCACTTGTGTTTTGCTGAGGGTCAGAAGGACACAGGACACCAGCGAGCCTCCTGCATCAGGGGCTGCTTGGTGGTGTCATGCCCAGCCCTGAGCCAAAAACTAGGTCCAAATGCATCTTGAACAGCAGCAGTGGGAGGTGGAGGCATCTCCCATGCTGGGAGCCGTTGGCACTAGCTGCCAGCATCATGCACCCTCCCTCATAAGGACAAAGGTGGCAAATATGGGGGACCATGGACCCCCCGGGAGAGCTGCTGTGGGAGTCACTGCCCAAGCGCGGCTCTTGGAGGAAGGCTGCTCCTCTCTCTTACAGCCTAGTTGGAGCACGCTTTGAATTTTATCCAACCTCTGACCCACATCTGATAATAATCAAACCATATTTGTTACAACAACAAGGCTCGTTAGGAGGCTGGCTCCACTCAGGGAGGGGGGGAGGGGAGAGCACTTAGTTAATGCCAGTGACCTCATCTCATGTGATGTCATTCAAAGGAAAAACACTGAAGTCACTCACATATGGCTCAGCCTGGGGTTTTTCAGCCTGTAAAGCTTCAGATTTTCAAAGGCACAATGCAGGCCCCCCCCCTCCCTCCCCTGGCTCCTCCAGTTGCTGTAATCCTGAATGATTTTCTGGAGGCCTGGGCTCAGACCAATAAACTGGGAAGGAGCTGTGTGGAGACGTATTAAGGAGTCCCGCGGGTGGGAAGGGGAGTGGGGGGAGAAGTAATTCTCTCCCCCAGGACAAATACAAGGAATAAAATGCATCATCCCCCAACCTGCTTCAGAAGCCACTGCTGATGGATAGACCCCAGCAGGACTGGGAAAGCCCGTTCCTACTTATCCCCTCTTGCTGGACTTTTGCGCGTGAGAAGGCTTTAGCGGAGGATGCATCCCCTCCAGACCACTGTCCTTCTCTGCTGGGACTGTGCAGATAACTCTGTCGATGCGGCCGCGCACTGTTGTGAGCAGCCTAGCGGCAGCCCCTCTCCCCACCAGCTGTTGGGACCCGTTTGCCTCCAGCTGTTTGAAACCACTCCAGGCTGAGCATCCCTCCTGGGCGATGCTCTCAGTGGAGACATCAAGAGGAAAGATGAGCTGGTGGTTAGGGACCCACTGTCTGATCCCCAGCTCTGCCTGCAGCAGAGAACCCTAGAGAAGTTATTTAATCTTTTGTGCCTCAGTTTCCCCCTTGAGAAATGGAGAACATGGTATTGCCCTTCCTGGCACTGGGATTCAGAGCTAAACATCCCCCAGGGGATGCACGTTGGAGCAGCTGTGGGGAGGGGGCAGGATGGGGCGCAGCCGTGGGGTGCAGGGAGCAGGGATGGAGCGTGGTTCTGCGTCCCCCCTTCTGCGCTTTGATCACGCGCTGTCCCGTCTGGTGCTGAAATGAGGCGTGGGCATCAGCTTCCTCCCTCCCCAAATTAACTCCCTGTCCCCACATTAACTCCGGGGGGCCAAATCCGGCGTGGCGCAGCCATCCACCTCCCGCCGCTGGGCTGCGAGGGGCTTGTGGGCGGGCGAGAAAATCGCGGTTGCGCCTTTAAGCAGGGAGCGAAGCGTGTGTCAGGCCCGGCGTCCTCCTGCGTGTCTGTGTGCTGAGTAAGGAATGCGGTCGCATGCCTGACCCCTTAGCTATGGGCGCTCCGTCAGCGCGGCGGCGGAGGGACCGGCAGGGCTCCTAGCCCAGGGGCTGAGCTCATTCAGCCTGGAGCAGCAGCCGCGCACGCAGGGAGCCAGAGGCGAGGAGGAGGAGGAGGAGGGCGGCCGGGGAAAGGGGGCTACGCTGGCCCCCCCTACCCAGCTCGATTTTTTTTGTTTTTTTAATGCTTTTTATTTTTTCAGCCTGAAGGCTGGAGCCGGGGGAGGCTGGCGGTGCCCTGCCGCGGGGGGCGCTTTTTGGGGGTTTTTAGTGGTTTTGCCCGCCAGCTGGTGTTTTGCTAAGGCAAGAGGTGCCCCCGCGAGCCGCAGCCCGGCTGCCTGGATGCCCGTGGATGTAATGATTGCTCCCTCCGAGGACCAGTTCTGGACAGACATGCGCGAGGGGCAGATGAAGCTGAAAATAAGGGTGCGGAGGATGAAGGAGAGCAGGGACATGAGAGGTTTGTCAGCCGGCCGGCTCCTTTCCTTCCGATGGGGACGGAGGGGGAAGGGGGCGCCGCTCAGACCCCTGCTTTGCCCGGGGGCCGGAGGTGGCGGTTGCCGGGCGGCCGAGGGTGAGCGGAGCGCGATGGCTGGCGGCACAGAGAGCGCAGGCAGGAGGCGGGCGTGCGGAGCGGGAGCCCTCCCGCTTCCCAGCCGCGGGCAGCGTGCGGAGGCGGCTAGGCTGGTCCTGCAGGCGGCAGCAGGGAAGGAGCTGCGCGGCGGGGGCAGCTCCTTCAGGCAGGTGAGAGGCTGCCTGCAGCGGGCAGGGGCACCGGCAGCGCTCCCGCCGCCGGGCAGCTTTCCCAGCTGGGGTGGGGTCCGGCGAGGCTGCCCGGCCGCGGGGGACCCAGGCGGGGTCCCCTGAACCCTCCCGCATCCAGGCAAGCTCGGTGAGTGCGCGGACGGAGCGGAGGAGGAGAGATGGAGGAAGGCTGTGGGAGCCGGGGCAGGCGCTGCCGCTGGCGTCGCTGGTCCCTCGGGCGCCGGCGTGGAGGGGTCACCGGGGCTGCGGGGTCACCGGGGCTGCGGGCATCCGTGCCCCGGGCGCAGGGGAGCGTGGCGCGGGGAGGTGAGGAAGGAGCAATCGGCCGAACGAAGGCGGCGGTGCTGCCTGCAGCCGGGCAGCTGCCCGGCGGAGCCATTTCGCTTCGCTGGCGTGGCTGCTGCCTGCCCGTTCTCAGGGGTATTTCTTTCAGAAAGGGGGTTTGCGGTGTTGCCACCCCCTGGGCCAGGGTGAAGGGCAAGCAGAGGAAGGGGATGTTAACTGGAGCAGCTTAAAAATATGCCGAGCCTGGAATGACCTAGATTACCGAAGGGCTGAATCAAGAAACTTCCCCTCCATCACCACTTAAAATGGGAGCCTGCTAAAAGTGCTTGACAGGTTTTTGTGGCATGAAGTACATAACCCAGTGGTGGTGTCATTAGTAATAAGTCACTCCTGGAAATGACACATTTTTCTTTACTTAGAACGAGTAAGGCTGGTCCAAAGCAGGCAAAGTCACCGGAGGAAAATCAAGCCCAGCAGCTTGGGGAGTGTGTCTGTGGTTGTGTGGGTGGAGGGCTTCCTTTCTGATGCTTTTCCATTTTTTAAGGATGTTTTCCGCCTGTTCGGGAGAATGGGACAGCCTGCGAGGTCTGGGAAAGCTTGCGAGGCCAGGAGGGGCTGAAAGGGGTTGGGAGGCAGCAGGGCGATGGAGCAGCAGATGGGCAGAGGCTGTTTGGGGTGACCGCTGGGGAAATGGGGAATTCACATGAATCCATAATAGGGCTGATTCATTGGCTTTCTCATCCCTGCTGCTTGGAAAAAAAAAAAAAGCCAGCAGTGGGATGATGAAATTTGGTGCCAAGTGAAGGTAGGGTGAAAGCTGGGCTGGGGGAGAGCAAAGGTGCTGGGCTGAGGGATGCAGGATGGGGACAAGGGACTAGGTGAGCACCGGACATCTCTCTCTGATGGCAGTGAGATGAGTGGAAGTAAAAGAGCATTAGCCAGGAGAGGGCGAGTTGGCCAGGCTGCAGAGCACCGGGATTTCACCCAGGAGGGTGGAAGGTTGTGCAAGCAGGCAGGCTGCTCACATCGGGCATCGCTGGCAGAGCTGGAGAAAAGCAAAGGGGGCTGCAGTGCCGAGACGGGAACAGTGAGAATGGAGGCAGGAGGAAAACTCAGAAATGTCCCAGGCAGCAGGAAGTGCTGACAAAGCCCTGGAGCTTCCCAGAGCGCAGTGAGTAAGGGTGGCAGTAAGTAGTGTTTCATCACGCTGCCCGGCTTAGCTGCCGGCACCAACAGGCTCCCACCCGGAACGAGAGCCAGGGAGACAGCATTTTGCAAAGAGGGATTTTCCCAGCAGCTTTTGGGGTTGACATGCAGCGTGCCTGGCCCCTCCGTTTTCCTTCCTGGAATTCAGCCTGCCACGGAGATGCTCAGCCGAATGCTGGGGCTCACTACCCTGCCAATGCTGGGCATGATGCAGGCGAGGGCAGGGGTTTTGCAGGTTCCCCCCAGCCCTCGTCATCTCCTGCCATGTCTCAATTCAGCAAGGTGGTTTAACACTCGGGGACAGATATGTCAGAGCACTGGGAGCAGCATGTCCCCAGGGGGCTGAGGTGATGGGGAGGGAGCATCCAGGCACCATCCTGGCCACTGAGCCGGCACAGCAGTGGGGAAACCATGCCGGCGTGGCGGCAGCTCCAGCAGCAGCCGAGGCGCGTGCTGGCTTGCATGCCCCGCTGCCCCTTGCCACGTGCCACCCTGGCAGCGGCTTTCAGCCACCGCAGGCATTTTAATGAGAGCTGAGCAGAGCCAGGCCTCTCTCAGCCCCCTCAGCTGTGGGAGCTTTAGGGGGGCAGAGGGTCTCCAGCACGAGCACAGGTGCAGAGCCCACCAGTGGGGCCACAGGCTGCCTCAGAAGCCCCAGCACCTGCATGGGGAACCAACCGGTCTCTGAGCAGCTCCAGCTGCTGCTCTTTAACATTCATTATAGGAGCAATGAGGGTGGGCTATAAACCACTTCTTTAATACACCATAGGTCTCCTGCCAGCTCCTGGTGTGAGAGCTGGGGTGGGGTGGCTGCTGGCCCAGGGAGGGTTTGCCACTCTGGCTGTGCCTGTTCCTCTCCTCCTTGCTGCCACAGACTGGTGGCACAGTGGGGTGAGGCATGTTGCCTCTTCTTCCCTGTTTCCTGCTGGGGAGCTTTGGGTTGGATTTGTTCCACCAGGCATATGGGAGGCTGGCGAACAGGACATGTCCCTGCTGCTCGGTGTGTCTCTGGGGGAACATTTAGGAGACTCATGGGGCGGAGGGTGTTCAAGAGGCATGTGGCTCTCCTTAAGAGTCATTTTGGGGTGAGGCAGGTACCCTGGGCATCCCTTTTGCAGTCATCAGGGTGCAGCATCAAGGCCAGAGCTGTTGGGTTGTTTCAAGGGACTCTGAAGGAGGTGAGTCCATGGGGCCGGAGATGAATGGGGAGTCTGCAGCCATCAGAGCAAGACGTGAGAGGGTTTGTGAGCCCCATTGTTTCCCTGTCTCTGCTTTGCGCCTCCAGCCTAGGAAGATGGCCTTGGTGCAGAGGGGGACACAGGGAGCAGCAGGGAGCTGGAACAGCCTTGCTTAATGCGCCCCATACCTCCCTTTTATCCCCAGCAGCATTTCCCCTGAAGTCCTAGGCAGCTCAATGGATTGTAAATCCCTAAAGCTGGGGCTTACCACCATGAGGAAAATGATGCCACACCACATCCGGGTCCCTAGCCTGGATATTGCCACCTTCTGCGTTACCCTCCCTGTACCACCACTGCTGGCCTGCCTTGGTAGAAAAGGGAGCAGAGCAGCTTGCAAGTGATGGATGATGCCTGAGATGTTGTCAGTGTCCCAACCATAAGCTAGATGTCCTCAGAGACCACCTGAAGGTGACAGCCAAGGCAGTGGAGGGATTCCCAGATGTGGCAGAGTCCCAGCTCAGCAGTCCAACACCTCTCCCACCTTCTGAACTCCTTTCATGTCCATCAGCCCAGCAACAGCATTGGGACTTCTTGTTCATTTTGGTTACAGCCATCTCATGATCTTATGTGGCCACTGGTGCAAAGAGGGAGTGACAAAGGGGCTCCTCACTGTGCAGTTTGCTGCTCAAGGGGAAAAGTCACAGGGCTCCCCAACAGTTGCAGCATACTGGTACCACAGGGGCTTATTCAAAGATGCTACTGGCATCTTCCCCTAGGGCTGATGGATAGGCTTGGGAAGGATTCCCGGGCTGGCTGCCTTCCCTCTGCAGCATCTGTTCTCCTGACAAATCCAGTTTCACTAGGAGATTGTCATAGATGTTCAGCTGGAAAACGTGCAGAGGGGAGGGCTTGGCAAAGATGGGGGTGGGGGAGAAGTTGTGTGGTTTTTTCCCCCCTCCTCAGTTTGCTGCCAGGGCCGTGCAGAGCAGGGCTGGGCGCTGGCCCGCAAGGTCTCTGCAGGGCAGAGCCAGAGGTGGATGAGAGGGTCAGCACCCTGTCAGTGAAGCCCAGGATGGGGGGAAAAAACAAGGTTCGGTAGTTGCAGTCTTCTGGCACTAAGTTGCTGCAACGCCCCATGTCTCAGTTTCCCTCTTTCCTCTGGAGGGGTTGACAGCACTCCCTCCCAAAAGCTGCATTTCTCTTCAGCCCCACCTTGACTGGGACACCACTAGGGGTTTTTATGTCTCTGGAGACATTGCTGAATGAACCTCACAGAGACCTGATGCTTGTTCTTGGCTCCTTCTTCCTCTGTTTTCAGCAGGAGCAGTGACGGCATCCCCACTTCTGGCCTGGTTACCTGTGCCCAAACATCCCCCCTCTCCTCCTGGGCCCCACCTCTGCCCCAAGTGATTGCAGGAGGCAGGAAGACACTGGGTTTTCCAGGGAATGGTTTTGAGAGCCCTAAGTAGTGCCGGAGCCATGAGCAGCGCACAGAGCTGTGCTGCACAGGGACCAGCTCCTCGCCAGCAAGCGCTCGCCAGGCTCAAGGGGAGCATGAAGAAGAAACCAGTGAACCCCAAGCACCTGCTCCACGTCATACACAAATCCTTCCTGAGCTTAATTCCCCACGTGCCAAGAGAAACCGTGCTCCCGGCACCAGCACTGTGAATAAGAGGAAAGATTAGAAAGACCCAGTGCTGCCCTGACTCCTCATCCCATGGGGCTCTGCCACTCTCTCCCAGCAAAAGCTGGGATCCATGGCCTGGGGTATAGAGGGGGGGAAAGCCCAAGTATCAGTTGGAGCCTAGCCAGGGACATTCACTGCCTTTGGGATTGTTTTGAAGAGCTGCTTTGCTTTCTAAAAATGAAAGGCATGCTAGAGCAGCCGGCGTGGGGTGGGGTGAGTGTCACTTCAAGGTTGGGATGGTGTCAGGTACCCAGCCCCATCTCTAGGGTTTCCCCCAAGCCCGGGCTGCCCTTGGCAGCTGCAAGCATGGGGGAAATGAGGACAGGCGGGATGGGAGACTGTCCGGGCTCCCAGACACAGGGTTGAGGCTTTGCTTGGGACAAGCAGGGCATGCTATGGGCATCATTCCGGTTGCTGGCAGCGTGCTGGGATAGGTACCACAGCCGAGGGTGCTGCTGCCACTCTCTGCAAACATCCCCACCTGCTTCGCAGCCCCCTCTGCCCCTGCCTGGACTTCCCCAGGCAGGGCTGGCAGAGCATCTGCTGCTGTGTGAGTGCTGGTAGAGGCGGGCAAGGGAGAGAGAGTGGCATGCCCTGGCCTGCTTTAGCTATGAGATCACCCCACGCTCCTGGCTTTTGAAGAGCGGTATTAAACCATACATGGCCCCGGGTGGCCCTTGACGGGCACAAGTGAGCGCAAGAGGCTGGGGACCTGGGGCTGCGCTTGCCTGCACCCTCCTCCCCAAAAATGTGCTGTGTTCCTTCGGAAAAATTCCCATGTTGTTTTGCATGAGTCCAGGAGTCAAATCTGTGCCCCACTGGACACCATGTGCTGCAGGCTTCCCTGGGGGTGGCTGAGGGAACCCTTTCCTGCAGCGCTTCTGCTTGAGCATCCTCCAGGCATCAGCGGTGTGTGCTCAAGCGCAGGGCAAAGCAGGGACGCCGCACGTGTCCACACAGGGCTCTGGCCAGTGATTTACACTCCTTGGCAGTGGGGACGCAGCACAGGGATGAGCAGTAACCGGAGCTGCGCTGCACCTGCACCCGGCCTCCTGCTTTTGCTCTGATTTAATGTCCCAATTGAGAGGTGATGTCATTTCAGAGGGAGCCAGAGAAAAGGAAGTGCTAGAGAAGATAAGGTGCTTTAACTCTACCCCTCCCGGCTTAGCTGGGTTTGGAAGCTGGGAGCCCTGTTAAATACCATCCAGGAAAACGTAAGAGAGGGAATGAAAAAGGTTGGTTGGAGAACACCTTCCTCTTGGGGCAGTGGGAGCTAATACCAGGAGCTGCTGAGATGGAGGAAATTGGATGTTCCCAGGTGGCATGAGCACGATTTTGTGTGCTGCTCTGGCTTCTCCATCACCTTTACCTCCCAAGCACGTGGGGTGGGTTATCTGCAGTACCAGTCATACCCCTCCAGAGCCTGGGTGCCACACTACCAGGCGGGGAGGTGCTCCAGCAGGGTCAGCAGAAATGCTGGAAAGGTGCTGGAGAAAGTAAATTGAGAATGTGCCAAGGCTGCACTGCTTCCAAAGAGGAGAGAGACTGAATGGAAAGGTCATTACTAAAGGCACATTACAAGGTCTTGTTTAGCTGTGGAGATGGGCCAGGGATTCCAAAGGGCTACCAAGATGATTAGGGGACTGGAACACCTCTCTTATGAGGAAAGGCTGAGGGAATTGGGTCTCTTTAGTCTAGAAAAAAGACAGCTGAAGGGGGACCTAATCAACACTTATAAATACTTAAAGGGTGGGTGTCAGGAGGATGGGGCCAGGCTCTTTTCAGTGGTGCCCAGTGACAGGACAAGAGGTAATGGGCACAAACTTGAGTATAGGAAGTTCCACCTAAACCTGAGGAGGAACTTCTTTACCTTGAGGGTGGCAGAGCCCTGGAACAGGCTGCCCAGGGAGGTGGTGGAGTCTCCGTCTCTGGAGACATTCAAAACCCGCCTGGACGCGTTCCTGTGTAACCTGCTCTAAGGTGGCCCTGCTCTGGCAGGGGGGTTGGACTAGATCTCCAGAGGTCCCTTCCAACCCCATGGCTCTATGATTCCCATGGTGCTAAGTCCAGTAACTTGGACTTTCATAAGGATCTCATGGGGGCATCCTAGTCCTTCTGATAGTCAAAGGCGGTCAAGCCCCAAAGTCATCTGTGCCCTTCAGGTGATGTCAAGCTGCATCTGCTCATTTGCACGACAGGGAAAACCTCAAGGGAGACTGGTTGGGCTGATATAACCCAAGGTCCTCTCCATTGCACCAAACTGTCACCCAGATGTCCTCAGCTGGAGGGGAGTGAGGTTAAGCCACCACTAGCCAGACCTAGCTCTACCGCAGAGAACAGGATCTCCAGGGGCCTTACAACCATGCAGGATGTGTGACAGCACTGGGGGCTTTCCAGCTCCCCGAGCTGCCCACCATGGCAATGCTTGCTGCCCTGCTCAAGTCAGTGCTCTTGCCACTTGAGCGGGGCACTGGCTTTCAGGCAGGCTCAGTCACATTAAGACTGTGCTTTTGACCGTGCCAGACACCGTGTCACTGCCTCTGGCTGTCAGATGCCACCTACCGCAGCCCCAACTGTGGGTTTTCTTTCAATATCGGGCTTCAAGATGCTCAAGCTGGTTTGACTGCCCCAGCAGCTTGGTGCAGACCATTGGGTGCTGCATGCTGTCACATTCAGTAAGGTCAGAGCATGAAAAATGGCAGTGGCCTGCAACCTACTGATGTGCTGGTCCGGTCTGATGTGGCCAAAATGATGCGCTCAGTCGGGCTGGGCATGAGGGGGCAACTCTCAGAAACCGCGATGTGTAAGTGTGGCTGTTGCAGCAAGGTTTGCACTGACCTCCCCAACCCAAGGGAGCTTTACACCTCGGTGGCTTTGCTTGTTGTTATCCTGTCCTGGCAGGTTTTGCTATCAAAAACTTACCCTAGTTGTCCTCAGAGTAGTAGGCAGCCAAGAAAAGGGCTTTCTCTTCCTGGCGTTTGTCTGAATGAAGTTGCAAAGAGCAGGAGGGAATGTGGGATACCTCATGCATGTGTTAATATCCAGCTGTGGCAGGAAAAATCAGAGCTGTGTCTCTATTCCTTTCTCCACGTGTGTGGCACAGTCATCACAATGTGTCTGCACTGGTTAGCAATGGCTGGTGGCTTTTTGCTCTTCAAGGCTCTGTTCTCAGTGTTGCAGGGTTATCACCGCTTTGTCCCCAGCCCAGGCCTCAGGGTGCCAGGTATTGATGGTCTCAGTCTCACTGCTACAAGCTCAATGTCCCCATTTTCTCCACAGGAGGCTTTGCCACCTTCTCGTCCTGCTTCCCTGGGCTCTGCGAGGGGAAGCCAGCTGCCATCCTGCCGATGAGCATCTCCCAGCCATGCTTGCCTGTGGCCAACGTTGGCCCCACACGCATCCTGCCACATCTCTACCTGGGCTCCCAGAAAGACGTCCTAAACAAGGTATGACACTGTCAAGGGGACACGTCCGCCCTGTCCCATCTGGGACCCCAGCCACACAGAGGTGGGAGGGCATTAAGGACTCTTCTGTCCAGTGGGAGAACCATGCGTGGTCGGTCTGACCCTACCAGGAGGCTGAAGGCAGGGAGTGCATAGGCAGAGCCCAGCAGAACTGGGGAGGGTGGTCGCAGGATGAATCATCTTATATTGATGAGCTTCAGAGTGGTCAAACTCTTCCCAAAAGCCTGTAGCAGACTTGGGGGCAGGAGGAGCACGGCCGGGAAAACGCCTGGGCTTGGAGGGGGAGTTACCATAGCTGGAGGAAGATGTGGAACAGGAGCCAGCTTTGCACCCATCCAGCTAGCCAGCCAGGCAGCCACATAACAGAAATTTTAGCGACCCTGTGATCCCCTTGGGAGCCAGAGAGAGTGGGAGCAAGATGGGTTATTCAGCCATGGCAGCACAGGAACAGGCAGCTCTGGCCAGGGGCAGGGGCTTGTTCAGGAGGCCCAAAAATGAGCAAAGTTTTGCTGTGGGGAGAGAGGAGAAAAGAGGGACAGTGCCCTTTTAAAGGTGCTGGAAGGGCTGTACTGTGATGTCATGCCAGGGAAGGAATTTTGTTTAAAGGAAAAATAACTGCAAGAAGAAAGAAAGAGGAATTGCAGTTAAAATGCCGCTGGGCGCCTGCCTACCGCGGGCAGGAGGGAGCCAGCCAGGCGTCCTCACCCACGGCAGGCGAGGGGGGAGAGGGACCATGACACTGGAGGGGGGTTGGAGACAGAAAGGAGGGAGAGAGAAATTATATACAGGGAGTAGAAGGAAATGAAAGAGAAAAATGCCAAGAATGTGAGCCCGGGAGCTGGGCTGGCTCCGCCGAGCCGAGGCCAGGCTCTGCAGAGCCTGCTGGGGTGGGCAGGAACTGGCCACTGAAGAGCCAGGGCCAAAATCCTGGTGCGGTCTCCTGAGGGGCAAATGTCAGGCAGGGAAATTGATGGTTTCCTTCCCTCCTCGCCTCCTCAGAGGGTTTTGTTTATCTTTTGGAGCTGTGTTTTCTGCCATCCCCACGATGTGGCCAGGAGATGCTCTATTCATAGGCAGCAGAGCAGGGTCAAGTGCAGAGGCCATGTATGGATGATGCTTCTCTTTTACAGCAAAGGAGAGATCCTCCATGGCAGCTTCACGCACTCTGACGTGGGGAAGGACTCTTTTATCTCCATGTTTTCTCCTTACATTTAATTCAGGGTCTTCCCTGGAGTAGTGCAGACCAGGCACTGAGACCCAGCAGCTGGCACAGATGTTCCCCCATTTTTGATAAGCAACTGCTTCCAGTTGTACAGGTGATACCTAATCTGATGGGATGGGAAAAGAGACAGTGGTCAGATGAGCCATAAACTTGGTGTCAGCACCGTGTATAGGTGAAGCTGGCCATAGCCCTGGAAAGGAAGGAATAGAAGTTGGTGTGGATGCAGCAGTACGCACCCAGCAAGCCAGTTCCCTGATGGATGGCCTGTGGGTCAAACCTCACCCCCTTGTTGCAGTTTTTCATCTGACCCTATTTACCTAAGGTCTCCCTTGTGCCGTTGCATTTTATTTAGTCTGAAACATGGGCAGTGATGGTGACTGTTGAGTGCTCAAAGCAGAAGAGTTACATGAAACAAGTCCAGCATCAGAAAGAGGGAAGAGATGGTTCTACTTGCCACCTGCCTACGCCCCAACACAAGAGCAACACAAGTTGTTCACAGAGAAGGCCTGTGAACAACTAGCAAGTCTGTGAAAACTCTCGATGTGTTTCTGAGGGGTATGGGAGCAAAGACATCGGTTAACATAGGGTGCTACCAATGACTCGCCTCACTCTGTTGGTGAGAAGTCTTGTCTCTCCCTCAGCTGATACTTCCAAAGTTTTAGCCAGAGTTTTCGCTGATTTTGTTTCTCGTATTTTCCTATTCCTCTGATATTGAGGTTCTTGGGATTTCCCCTCTGGGACCCCCTTCCAGGTGTCTTTGGTCTTGCTTACTTTTACTTGGACCAAAGTAAAATTCTGCTGCGGTTCAAACCTGTGTCATCTAAATTGACACAGCCTTCTCAGCTGGTCTCTGCTGTGCTACCATCAACTAGGCCAACGCAGCAGTGGGAGACCTGCAGGAGAAAATATTGGGATGGGAAAAGGCAAGTAGTGCATGACAAGGCAGGTCTTCAGCACTTGGTGCTGGCTGAACTCAGCTGATCATCCAATCGCTTCCTTCCCACCAGGACTTGATGACGCAGAATGGGATAAGCTATGTCCTCAATGCCAGCAACTCCTGTCCCAAGCCAGACTTCATCTGTGATAGTCACTTCATGCGCATTCCTGTCAATGACAACTACTGTGAGAAGCTGCTTCCCTGGCTGGACAAGTCCATTGAATTCATTGGTGAGCTTTTGTTGCAATGGTTGCAGACCCTCCAGTTACCAGCCTTCAAAACCTGTCCTCCATGATCTTACTCCCAGCAACCCTTGTTCTTTCACACAAAGAGCTTGAGGGTTGGGGAGGGAGGCTGGAGTCATTTTGCTCACCATCTCTAATCACAATGATGCTTTTCTCTCTGTTTCCTCTGCTGTGCTCCAGATAAGGCCAAGGTGTCCAGCTGCCAGGTGATTGTGCACTGCTTGGCTGGGATCTCCCGGTCAGCCACCATCGCCATTGCCTACATCATGAAGACCATGGGTATGTCATCAGATGATGCTTACAGGTGAGTTTTCCCCGGAGGGCACGAAGGGATTATACTGTTATGGTTCACTCCAGGGAAGGAAAGCAGGCTGAGCCCCAGAAGGAGAGGGTGGGAGCTCCTTGGAGCTCTCTATTGCATTGTCTGAGTCCCAGTGAAACCAAACCAAACCAAACCAAACCAAACCAAACCAAACCTCCATTCATAAAGTGCATGCAACGAGGAATGGCTGGGAGTGGTAAAATGGGGGGGAGGCAGTCCCTGCTCTACCCCGGGACATCCCGAGGCCCCATGGTTCCCCAAGACCTCTTTGTTCAGAGGGTCTGGTCAGAAGGTCCTGGATGATGCCTCTTCTCCTCAAAGAGGCTGAGAGGTAAGGGGTGACCCTCTGAAGGACCAAGCACCAACTGGGGCTGTTTGTGCCTCTCGGCAGGTTCGTTAAAGACCGTCGCCCGTCCATCTCGCCCAACTTCAACTTCCTGGGCCAGCTCCTGGAGTACGAGAGGAGCCTGAAGCTTCTCAAGGCCCTGAAGTCAAAGGGTGACCGGGGCGAGGGGGACACCCAGCAGGACCCAGCAGAGGCACCTGAGGGCAGCCGGCAGCCCCCACCACCTACCTCAGAGAAGGCCGAGGAGGTGCCAAGAGGCACCGGCTCGGTGTCCCCCCACAGTGACCCTGAGCGGACCCCAAAGGTCCTGTCTCCCACCACCCTCCAGCAGGGGCTCAACGGCTTGCACCTCTCCTCCGAACGCATCCAGGACACCAACCGCCTGAAACGCTCCTTCTCCCTGGACATCAAGTCCGCCTACTCCCCCGGCCTGCGGCAGGACCCCCCTGGACCCCCCGGCCCTGGGGATGCCCCCAAACTCTGCAAGCTAGACAGCCCCTCGGGCCCTGGCGGCCTCAGCCCCTTCTCCCCGGGGGCGGACAGCCCTGACCGGCCGAGCGGGCCCGAGCTCCTGCTGGAGGCCAAGGTGAGGCAGCGGCGGAAGCACCGGCACCCGGCGGGCTCGCCGGCCCACGGGCTCAGCCTCAACGTTGGCGGGGCCTGCACCACACGCAAGAGCCCCAGCGCTGAGGAAGGGCTGCCGCCACGGCTCAGCCAAGCGGCCACCGGTCCCAGTGCCCCCACCACCACCACCACCACCTGGAGTGGGGTGCACCTGGAGTCCCCCAGCACCCCCTCCGGCGAGGCTGGCTGGTACTTCGGCACAGACTCCGGCGGCGCCAGCGGTGGCGGCGGGAGCCTGTTTGCCGGCGCCAGCCCGTATCCAGCGCCCTTCGGCTGCGGCGGGGTGGCGGGCGGCTGTGAGA
>VXBO01003262.1:562086-592539 GCA_013400135.1 Rhinoptilus africanus
CGAGCCGCGGGACGGGCGGCACAGCTGGCACGAGGAGGCCGGCGCCGAGAAGCAGTTCAAGCGGAGGAGCTGCCAGATGGAGTTCGAGGAGACCATGTCCGAGGGCAGGGCCCGGGAAGAGCTGGGCAAAATCGGCAAACAGTCCAGCTTTTCGGGCAGCATGGAGATCATCGAGGTGTCCTGACACCCACCTGGGGTGCCTGGCGAGCGGGGACAGGGATGGGGCGGGGNAAGAAAAAAAACCACCCGAAAACACACACACAAAGGAAAAGGTAAATGGTTTTACTGCGATTTTTATTGAGACGTAAATAATATTTCAATTTTTTTGTTTTGTTTTTAATTTATTGAAGCTGTTCATTCTGGCAATGATTTGCAGACAATGTGGGGCGGTACTTTCAGCTCTATTTTTACTGTGTATGGTATTTAAATCTGAAATACGAGTTTCTAAGCAATATCTGAAGCCTGTGGCTCCTTCTATAGCTCATGTCGACGGCAAAGATTTTCCCCCCTTCTCTCCAGACACAGTGACAAGGGGACAGGAGACTCTTCTGGGCACTTTTTCTAGAAACGAACAAGTGAATGAGCAAACCATAAAACCTTCTTATGACACAAACTGAGCCAGAAAACTCTCTTCTGGAAGCTGCTGCCGCTTCTTCAGCCCTTGGTCTCTGTTTGCTTCTCTTCATCCTCATCCCACTCATCACCCCCATCCCAGCCATCATCTCATCCCAGCCATTGTCCCCATCCTGGCATCCTGGCCGTCACCCCATCCCAGACATGCCACCTCCTCTCCCTTGGGCTGGCCGTCCTTGCTGGAGAGGGCAAGGAGGGAGTCACCCGAAATGGAGGGAAGGGTGCCAGGTGTCACCTCCAGCTACGCGGGGAAGGGGAAGGCGTTGGAGGCTGCCGCAGTGAAGGCAAGGAGGCTGGTTGTAGTTGGGATTTCTTGTCAGGGGTGTCTTGCATGCCCACTCCAGCCCCTCAGCTCCCCCTCACCTCAGCCACCTTGCTTTGGAGATATGGGCACCGTTTTCCATTTGGGGTTGGTGGTTTTTCAGGCTTCCCCCATCCTTCACATCTGAGAAACTCGTGTAGTGTTTGCAGGTGCTGGGACACCCCTGGCCCTGTTCCAGGGACACCCTTCCTTCCAGCAGGTGATAAGCTGGCTGGAAATGAAGCTCTGCAAGCACACAGGGGGCACAATCAACTTTTTTTGGAGGCGTTTGGCTGCTTCCCCTTGTCCCGGTGGGGAGCCAAGCTCTTGCCCTCAAACCCCAACATCAGGCTTGCTGAGAAGCTGCTTTCTGGAGCTGTAGGCACTGAACTGCCTCTGCTGCACAGCACATCTCTCCCTGTGGCTGTCTTTGCGTTCTCCCTTTTCTTGCGCTAGTTTGCAAAGCTAATACCTCAGGGGTCTCTGTTCGTGCATGTCTGTGTCCTGTGTCATCCTTGGAGTGATGTTTTTTTGCTTTTCTGGGTCCACACAGTTTCTCTCCCCTTCCCTTTTTCCTCCTTTCATTGTTCGTTTCTATCTTTAAATCAAACCACACATGACAAAACAAAATGATCTCAGGTTTAAAACTGAACAGAAAGCAGAGGCGTGAGGAGCTACAATCGTGTGAGGAGGGGCTGCTCACTTCAGCTGGTTGCTTCCCCAACCACCTCTGTGTCCGCAGTTGAGGAAGTCTTCCCGGAGGCTCCTCATTCTCTTCAGGACGGCTTTAGTTTTCTGGTTTTCCACGGGGCCATTTGGTGAGATGCTGGGGACCTCCATGTGCTCCTGCCTGGCTCCCCGAGGTGTGGTGGGGAGGGATGGGGGTGGCTGGAGAGCCAGGGACCACCTGCCTCTCTCCCCACATTGCTTTTGATGAGGGCAAGAGATCTCATTCTCATCCCTCAAAAGCCCACTGCCACCCATCATAACCTCCAGCAACCACCTCAAACCAGCTTAGTGTTGCCAACCTGAACATTTCTCCCTTCTGGCCATGAAAGGACAAGGACGCTATAGTCTAAGCTTCCTTTTTAGATTCCAATAAGCATTTGGGTCCATCCCGTGAGCTGGGCAGCTATTCAGGAGCTGCACTTGCAGCAGTATCTCCTAAGCGGGCATCAATGTCAAATCCAAGGAGGGAGGGGGAAAAGGCTTCATTCTCCCTCCGGTAAACCCCCCAAGCCCAGGGTTAGTGTTCCCTGCCTCCTGCCCAAGCAGTGCTGCTGTTGCCCCTTCCCCTTCTGCTGCCCTCAGTGATGGCATGTCTTCCCAGTCGTGGTAGGGGTCATCGCCTACTGATCTCTACTCAGTTTTGCTTAGTTCCTGCTCATCCCGTAGTCCTCCAGGGTTGGTGCCAGCACAAATCAACTGTCAGGAGCTTTGGTCAATGTCAGGTGTAGCTTTGGGCAATGGAGAGGGAGCTAGATGACTTCTGAAGGGATTTAATAAAAAGAGGACAACAAGTTGGCACAGCCAGTTGGGGAGATGAGATGAGGTGCTAGCGAGCTGTCATGTAACCCATTCCATTAGCCGACATGGTGCCATGGTGCATTATGAGTGCAAACAAAGCAGCTGGAGTAAGGAAGAAGAGGGTGCGTGCTGTAAATGAGATTCTGAATGTCTGCAAAGAGCCAGATATGTGGTTTGCTTTTTGTGACCTCCACTGCCATCCCCTGGATGCTTCTCAGCCATGTTTGAGGCTTTAGGCACTATGGGCACCTCTCTCTTCTGAAATCAGAGCAAAGAGAAGGAGATTTTAAGATTAGTAGATCGCATTGACCAAGACACATTCATGACACACCTCTGCAGCCTTATTTTGATGTGCTTTGCATTCATCCTTCTCCTTTACTTTGGGCACGTGCACTAGAAGCCCTCTCGTGCAATATTTTAAGACTACATCCAGAAAATATGTTTTGATGGAGCAGCCCTGCCTGAGTGGCTCCTGCCAGTGCTGACTCAAAGCCACCAGGGTCACCGAGTGTCTTGCAACTAACTTAAATTATTTTTTTTTAAGTCAAACTCTGTCTAATAGACCACTTTGTCCATGAATCAGAGAGCTGTGAGTTATCACAAGGATGGATGTGCCAGCTGGTAGCCCTCCCCATCATCTGTCAGCCAAGTCTTTTTATGGGCTCTCGCAGCCAGACAACCCAACCCAAAGCCTCACTGGAACCAAAAATCATCTTTCCATGCCAATCTTTATTAGTAGGGATCCACAATGGCAGAAGTGTGAGCAGCGGAGAGGAAAGGTCTCTCCTTTCAAGGGAAGAACCAACAAAGCTGTTGAGTGCCTGACAGTCATGACACCGACAATGGCTGAGCTTTCCACCACATGAAGGACAGAGCAAACCACAGCTTTCCTTCAGGATAGAAGGGACATTGTGCCCTTCTCTCCAGCTCCTCCCTGTCCCCAGGGCTGAGCACCCCAGCCACCTCCTTCCCTGCTGCCTTTCATGGGGCTGAGCGAAGCTGGCTGGCAGGAGGGCAGCGATCAGGTTGGCAACACTGAGCCAGAGGCTTAGGTCGGAGCAGGCTCATCCCCAGCCTTGGCAGCAGCATCCCCAGCCACTGCTGCCTTCCCGGCCCTTCTCTTTGTCTGCTTGTTTCTTTGGATGTCCATCCCCATTACATTTGCTCCCTAGGAGACGATGCCCCTCCAGAATCCCCTCCTGCTGTCCTCTTCCCCTTACCATCCTTAATACTAATGATAATAAGCTATCAGTGTTGTCATTGCAATCTATGAATAATAGATTTGAGTATTTATGATTATTATTATTATTATGGTTATGATTCTGTACTTTTTTGCTTCTTACTCTTTGTATGTTGCTCTTTGTTTCTCTGTTGTGAATAAACGCAAGGCCCCATCACACCTTCTCTCTGCTCCCCGCAGCCCGGCTGGGGTGGGTGTAAACACACCCAAACCTGGGACAGATCCATTCTCTTAACTCTTCCATTCCCTTTCTGCGGCTCCTCTCCCCCAAAACAGGTACCTGCTCGTGTTTGCAAGAGGCAGGATTAAATTGCAAAAAAGATTAAAGCTTTTGTAACAGCTTTAAGGAGTGTTGGCTAGGCATCTTCACCCACAGGAGGTCTGCCATTGCAGCTGGTTTGCAGAGCTCCCCCCTGCTCAGCCAAGCCATGCCCTGGCATCCCGTTTTAGCCAGGTGCCCTGGGCTTTCTTGGCTTGAGTGTCCTCCTCCTGCCGGTGAGCTCCTCCTGCCCGGGGACAGCACAGCCTGGGGAGGACACGCAGACGGTGTTAGAGCGAGCTCAGTGGCAGAGTAGCAAGGACAGATGTGAGCAGCCCCCGGTACCTGGAGGAATTCAGAAAGGGGCTAGGAATGGCTCCCAACATGGGACTGGATACAGCTTTCATCCAACACTGATAAACTGGGGTTTCATAAGTGGACAGAATCCAGTGATGCTTCTTTGCACCCTTTGCCTGGGCTTCTTGTACAACCTGGAGGTTTCCAGATGACTGTAAGGTGAAGGAGGAGACTTTAGCGGAAGGGAATAGGAACCCCATCTGCACTGTGGTACAAAACACTCTTCGTACTGCGCCAGCCCTATGAAAAGTCATTTTAATTTGCAAGTTTTAACACCGCCCTTCTCTAAGAAGCCTGGGCACGGTCTCTTGTCTCTGTTGTGACTTTGCTTTGCCATGGCTTGGGGTCCTTCTCATTATGCTGTGCTGAACTCATTTCCAAGGTTGCTCTGAGACCGCATTGGAAAGCAGAGAGCTCAGGTCTCGTCCCTCTCTTGGGGGACCCTGGCAGACCCCTGCTGGCGTCCCGGTCCGGCGTCACCCTTCCTACCTCACCTGCTTTTGGGGCAGCCATGGAGAGGGAGGGAGCAATCAGGTCCCAACGGCACCGGGGCTGAGCCTCCTCAGCTCCTGCCCCCATTCCTGCAGGATCAGGCCCTTCCTCAGCAAGCACAACACGGGGAGAGGGTCTGCGCCCACTCTGGCACTGAGCAGGGAAGAGAGGCTCTGTCCACGAGCCCCACCATGCTCCCTTCCTCACTGCCAATTCGGCCAGCGCCGGCATCGGACCCGGGGAGACACCCTGCCCCTGCCTCGTCTTTATTTATTTATTATCAGAGGCTGTAAACAGCAGTGCTTTTCTACCCTCTACTTTCTTTTCCTTTCTTTTGTATTTTGGAACAACGTGTTGTAATAAATACCCAAGTAGGTGTTTTAAAAGCTGGTGTCAGCCTTGGTTTTTGAGGGTCAGACCTTCTCAGGGTGGGGCTGGAGGGTCCTCTTTGGGTGTCTGGGGAGGGCGATGGATCTTTGGCTGCATCGATGGGGAACAGAGATGGTGGAGAGCTGGGGACACAGCCAGACCTGGGGACCCACCCGGACCCACATCTATGTATAGGGCGCAGTGACTGGAAGCTGCAGCTGGACTAAATCAAAGGCTGAGGGATTAGGGGGCTAAAAATTAATTAGGGCATTCATGGACCCACGGACTGCAAACAGCCACTAGGGATTTCTCATGGTCCAGTGTGTCATTCGTGCCTCTGAAGCTGTAGGCAGGCACCTGAGCAACGCCTTTCTAGTGGAAAGGACTGGCCAGGTCCTGCTCCAGATGGATACATACAAGTGCAGGGGATGGTTCAGATTGCCGAGCAAAAGAGCAAAAAGGCATGGAGTGTTTGCACTGAAATACATTCTGTTATTAATAATAACTATTATTAAATTTTTGTTGCCTCCCAACTATGCTCTGCTCCCACCTTCCTCCTGGCATGGTGGCAGCGTGTAGCTGCACACATGCTGCTCACTACAGATAAACTCTATAAACATTCCCCCGGTCCCCCATGGCCCACTGAGCCATGGCAGCAGCAGTGCTGTGCTGGGGGGCCAGCCAGCAGGCACCAACCATCAGCCCTGTTTCGGCTGGGCTGTGTTCAAGCAGAGGCTGCTGGAAGCATTTCCCCACTCCCCCCTGCAGCAGGTTTGCTTTGGAGGGAGGAGAAGGCGTGAGTAAGCTCCCTGCAGCGCTGGCTCCAGAAAGCCGCAGCACTTATTGACTTAAACGCAGAAGGGACATCCCTCCCCACGGCTGTTTTTCACAGGCCAGGCTAAATCCCCTGGTCTTCTATAAATCCACCCCCCTTCATCCAGCTGCAATTACTGAGTCTTTTGTAAAGCCTCTTGAAACTACTGCCATCATCTGCTGCTGGGGTAGAAATTACACTGCCCAGTGTGAAGCTTCAGCCTTAGGGTCTGCTGACCCCACTAGTGGCTTCAGAGAAGCTGTTTGCATGCGCTCCTCCCTCAACCACTCATTGCCATGTGTGACTTGGAGAGAGAAAAATATTTAATACAGAAACGTGAGTGTCGCTCCCATCTCCCTCCCCATTTACCTGCTCCTGGCTTCATCTTTGCAAACCCGCTGCCCTGGGGAAGATACTGCAGCGGAGTCCCCAGGGCGTACATCTTGTGTCGCTGCTTCTGTGGACACAGCTAAATCACCTCGCGTTTTAGAGAGAAATTCCCCCTGGTCTAGGGGACCGCTGGGTCATGGGGTCACCGGCAGCGGTGTCCATGTGGGATGGGACCCAGGTGATGCTGCGGGGTACCTGCTCTCAGCTGGGGCTACAAGTATGCAGAGGCTCCGTTCCCTGGCAGAGGCACCCATGGGTGCGCACCCGGCACAGCTTCCTCCCCCTGCCCTGGTGCGGAGGCTGCCTCTCCTCCCGCTCCTCGTGGTTTGCAGGGCAGAAACCATTACTTCAACGAGAAACCCAGGAACGTCCTTTTTCCAGCTCTCGGGCTTTTATTGACTCAGAATGGCTGCCAAGCCTATAAATAAATGTTCCTTGAGCTAAATATAGCAGCCACTGAAATAGGCTGCCGGCTATTTATTTAGCTTGTGGCCTCTTTGAAAGCTTGCCAGTCCGTACTGCCTCTACCTTCACGCTGTCCCACCCCAGGCTGCGGCCACCCACTGCGGGGGCATGGCTGAGTCAGCGTGGGGAGAAGGGGTCACAAAGAGTCAGCCCCTTCTCCACAGGGCTTGGAGAGCCAGGGTGGCAGGGTCCGGCAGCTAAAAGAGCTTTGGCCCCCTTTACCCTTGCCCAGAGAGTTGGGGGTCCCCAGAAGGGACATTTGCTGGAGCAGCTGGGCAGGGTCTGAGCCAGTCACAAGCTGGTTTCCTCACCCGGGACGACTCAGGACCTTTTTCCAGCACTGGAAAAGAGAATTTCTCATCTCCCACAGGCTTTCCACCGTTAGGTGATGTGCATTGCTTTTCCATGCTTTGCAGGAGTGTAAATACTGGTGTGCAGAGATGCTGTGTGTCAGGACCCTGAAGGCACCCGGGAGCATGATTTGACCCCCACCCATGAACCTCTGCTCGAGACAAGACACTCAGACCTGCACCCTCAGCTGTGGCATGGCTATGACCTGGTCTCAGGCCCCAGCCTGCTGGGTGGACCTCAGGCAATGCTACTGTCATGTTCCTTACTGCTCCTGGCAGGACACCCTGGCTCAACCTGCTTCACCGTGTGTCTGGGAGATGCTGTTTGCCACACGAGTGCGATGAGCCCTTATTAGGGCACTGCGCCCTGAGACCCTGCGTGGGAGGCGTCTTCCTCCAGAGCCCTGTTGGTTGTGCATCAACGCAAGAAGGGATGGGCTTCACCCCTCCAGCACGGATGGAAAGCGAGGTGAGGACTGCTCTTGTGCTGCAGACACTGCCCTACATCCTGAGCCTAACAGAAAGAGGATGCTGCTTACCTTGGGCTGTCACAACTTCATTGCATCTCCATGCCAGCAAAGGGAAAAACCCCATCACTCCCTGGAAAGCCACATGCAGTCCTAGAGCAATCCAAGACATTAATAACGCTTAGCACTTACAGGGAGTTTTGCTAAACATGAGCTAATTCTTACAACACCCATGGGAAGGAGAAAAGTAATTATTGTTATTTGGCTTGATTTTTCCTTTCCCATGTACCCCTGCAAATGGGGATCAGCTCTACTACATCCAGAGAGCTCTGTAAATCAGAGGAGAATCCCACTAGCCCCAGCTTGTACAAATAGGAAACCTGGAGCAAAGATGACAGGTTATTTGCCAAAGGCCACCAGGAAGGCAGAGTTGGAGCCAAACTAGTGCATGGGGGAAATCCAGTCCTGCTTCTATGCCACTAGGCTATTATTGCCCAATTGATAGGGTAATTCTGGTTCCCTTGCGGACCAGATGCCACATCCCAGGGGGATGTGGATGCTTCATATCACTGCTTAGCATCTTCTCCACAATGTCACTTCACAAGGTGGTGAGATACCCTGCTCTCAGTGGCAGTACCCTGGTCTCAGATGCAGACAAAGCTCATGAATATATTGGTTTGGGGCACTGCTGCGATGAGTCCTAACTCGTGACCCCCACTTCTGGAATCACAGCTCCAGACCTACTGCTATGTGTGGTTGACCCCACCAGCCCTCAGCCACTGGGCAAGCAGCCCCCATCACTGTGGCCCTCGCAGCACTGGCAGCACAGGGGGAAAGGAGCCGACGGGCTGGTCCCTGGCCTTGTCCCAGCCACGCAGCGTTGGAGCGAGAGTGGCTTAGAGAGCTGAGATGATGCTGGGGTCCCTCCTGGAGCGTGGGGTCCCTCCTGGAACATGAGGTCCCACCTGGGGTACTGAGGGGCTGGTTTGGGAAGCCCTTGGTGAAAGCAGAGACCAGAATGAGGGTCAACTGCCTCCCCGGGTCCTTAAGAGGGAGAAAGGTGAGTTTTAGGGGGTTCACTAAAAATAGAAATGCTCCCCGGCCACACTCTTCTCCTCAGCTGAAACCTGTGCACTTCATGTCTGAGTGGAAATACTGTCTGTCGGCAGTACCCAGATGATGTCATTTAGTTTTCCAGGCTTCTGGGCTGAGCCAGCAGCTCGAGCCAGTATGACCGGAGAAGCTTTATTTAGAAAAAGCCTAAGTGCAACCAAGCCCAGGCCTTCGCGGTACCCCTCTGCCACCTCCCTTCCCTGCTGATGCAATCCTGGCCACCGCAGGGACATCAGGCTGCCTCAGAGGAGGTTGCTCTTGGGAAGCTCAAAATGGGACCCTGTGGGGTGTGTGGGAAGCGGGGGGAGGGGGGGGTGTTTCAGGGGGCAGGTAAGGATGAAGGTCTTGGTCTGTGCTGTCTGCTGTCCCTGGGACTGGGGAACCTCCATGTCCCTCCATCCGACGTGCACAGCCAAGGAGCGCCCATCGACCCAGATGCCTTTCCCCTCCCTCCAGCTCCCTGAGAAACTCAACCTGAGCCTCCCAGCATGGTAGCAGCCACCCTCCTCATCCTCACACTTGCCATCTCCAGGCTGGGTTACTGCAACCGACCCTCAGGATGGCTCTTGGGTCTTTTTAGTTGGAAAGCAAATGGTTTTTCCTGCTGACACCCCTTAACCTGCCTCCTCTCCCTCAGCAGCATCTCCTGACGGCTGAGTGGCTAAGAATAGCCCTGCTGCTGGCTCCAGGCTGGTGCTGTTTGCTCAGTGACTCAGAGCTGGCCGGACAGGCACTTACTCAAAGGGCCCCATTACTCATCCGTCTGCATTGCCCCAAGGATGGGGTTTGTGTCTCTCTCTTGCCTTTCCTTTAAAGATGTTTTATTTATTTCTTTTTAATAAAGCTTGCATCCACAAAGAGAGGTAATTATCCTGCTGAGGATTTACCACTAAATATATGTGCCCTGGCTCAAAATGCTGCAACCCTCATCAATCACGCTGGCAGCCCCTCAGTATTGCCCCTGCTCACTGCCCTGCCAGGAGGGAGGTGTGTGGGCAGGAGCAGGGCAAAAGAAAATGCTTCCCAAAATTGCATTTCATGGCACCAGTGTAAGCATGCAAACAAAAATTCTCTCCTCCAGAAACCATCCATGTTGAATGCCAGCATGGATCTGGCTATGCCAAATCCAACTGGCCTCTCAGGTGCCTACATCATGACCCAGCTGCTCCCATCCCACAGCCCACATAAATTGCAAGCCTCCTTCCTCTTCACGGAGTGTCTCATTGCCCAGTGCGTGCTGTGGTGTCTGCAAAACACCTTGGCAAATTAAAACAGGCCTCCATGTTAAAAAGTGTCTCCGTTTCCAAACAACAAAAAGGCACCATCTTCCCCATCTGGTTTGCTCCCCTGGGGCACCCTCTGAGTCACTGACAGTCATGCTGGGAAGAGAGCTGCATCCTGACGGGTGCACATCTGTGTCTGCAAGGCACTGCCATGCCAGCACTGCCACTGCTGGGGGAGGACACAGCTCCTGTGCCTGCCCCACTGCCATGGGGACAGTCGTTCAGGATGCAGCAAGCACGGCACTGGCAGCACATCTGGAGGAGGTATATTTGGATTGCTTTTTCTTCTCTGGCTGCTGCTTCATCCCTGTAGTCCCCCTCTTTTGCTGTTCTTCAGGCTCTTCTTCCAGCTCTTCCAACCCTGCCGCTTCATGGCATCACTCTTCAACCCTCCCATCATCAGGGGGCTTGTTACTCCAGACCGAGACTCTTCAGCCTTGGCAGCACCAGGAGGGCTACCTGAGAGCAGACACAGCACCTATGCTGGGGCGTGCCTGGGGTACCCTAAGCCAGGTCTGGTTTGTGTCCTGCAGAGACGTGCATGGGGTGCAAATAGATCCACCCCACATGGAAGCGGGCAGCTAGCTTGGATTTGGGCTGTGGCTGGTGGGCTTCTCCTGACCACGCTGCCCTGGGTCTCTACATAACAGATGTTAATGGCCTGATCCTGCACTGCTAACACAGGAGGAACCTCTCCATCCACCCGGGATGTGCAGGTCCACAGTGTCTCTCCACAAAGCTCTGCAAAGGAGAGACAGGGGCTCACACCTCAGAGGAGATGGTGTCTCCAGCTCTGTAACTCAGACACGGCTGTCAGCAGCCAGGCATACAGGACAGGGGGAAGTGGGAGCCTGGACATCCACCTGCAGGCTGGAAATGAAGACCCTGCATGCCCTGGTAAAGACATATTTGTGTGCTCCCTCCATCCCAGTGACCTCCTCTCAATGTCAACCCGTGGGGCCATCTGGCTGGGCGTGATGGCCGAAGGAGAGCAGGACCAACCTTCCAGGCTTGCTCCTGTCTTGCAGACCCTACTGCTGCCCCGCGGCATCCATCACACCGCCAAGGGCTGCCAAGCGGCTGGTCACAATCCCGGGAACTGAAGGCATGGCAAAGCCAGGTAGTGCCAAAGGAGGCAACAGGCCACCGGCACCCCAAACCAGCGCTTTGTGGGACACCTTCCCCTGGCACCTGCCTCAAAGCCGGGCGCTGTGCGGGGCTGGAGGGAATTCCTTGCCTGAGCCTTGAGGGAAAGCCGTGCCCTGGCCCCGCAGCAGCCGCCGCCCCGCCCGCCCCCGCCTGCAGCAAGGCATGCGGGCAGCCTCTAGCGGCAGCTCCCGCCGGCTCGGGAGCTCTGCAAGCCACCAACATTTCCTCTGCGCAACGCCAGGCGGTGGGAAAGGAAGTTTACCCTCATTCATTTCCTTCAGGAGCGCTCGGGGCGATGTTCGGTGCTGGACTAATCCCGTTTGCAAGCGTGCTGAAGCACCACTGCAGGCATTTGGTACAAAGAGGAGGAGGAGGAGGAGGAGATGGAGGAGAAGGAGGGAGGGATGAAGCCCAGCAGCTGCTCACACACCATGTTGGACAGATGCAGGATAGAAGTCTGGGGGGCCAAGCTGTCTGCAAGGTGATAGCCCACCGGGGAAGAGAAGCCCTCAGCCTGGCTCTGACTGCACCAGGCTGTGTGACACGAGGAAGGGCAGGTGCCCACCTCTGTGCTTCAGCTTTGAAATCTTTTGCACTCTACATGTACTAATTACTGCATAACAGCAAGGCCACGCTGGGTCAGTGTCTCTGCAAGCCACCTGCCTGCAGGCTGGCTGGGAGGGACACATCGGCTCTGGTGTCCACGGTGTCCAGCTCCCATCTTATCTCCAGTACACTGGCCACACATGGTACTGGGGAAAGGAAGGGCTCCATGCGCTCCAAAGAGCCACATCTGTCCTGCTTCATTCACCTGAACCCTGTGGTTCAAGTCTAAAGCCATCTAAAGCCAATCCTAAAGTTTAAGCCTGTGGCTCCATCTCTAAAGCCACTGGGGGTTTGGGTTGGGGTATTGGCAAACTCAAGGCATCAAGTGTTGGGCTGCTGACAGATGGCTGTACAAGATGCTACAGTCCCTTCAGACCCTGCTCTGCACCCCAGAACTCCCTTACTGACATCCCAGCCTGTCCTTTTCATCAGCAAGAGAGCTCAGTGACAAGACCCCACTGCCTTCCAGACTGTGTGTCTAATCTATGACCCACATGTGCAGTCCCCAACACCAGGAGCTGGGAGAAACTCAGCAGCAATACTCTGGCTCAGGCCATCATTTCGGGATGTGCAGGAATGCTGCTTCCTTCAGCCTGGCTTCAAGGCTTGGCTTCATCTTTGCCTTGGCATCCCCCAGGCACAGCACGGTGACGAAGCGTCTGCATTCAGGCCAAGGGAGCCTCTGCACCGTTGCTGCTCAGCAGACTTGGTGGTGCCCTGAGCGAGGACCAGACAGCCTCGTCTCCAGCCAGGGAGCATTAGCCTTCCCCCACCAGAGACACTCCTCAGACCTTGCTGATGCCAAGCAAAAGTACATCATAAAGTCGAAGTGCTGCCAGGGCTGCTTCTCCCTTGCCCTGCTTTCCCCGTTAATTGCTGCACAGGCCATCCATTAGGGACAAGGGCCAGGATGTGCAGGAGGTGCTCCCTGCAAGCACCTGGCACGCCTGCCTCTCACTGGCTACAAACTTCTGGGATAGACTGTCACAGATGACCAGGATACTTTGGTCATGCAGCCCCTGAGAAAATGCCCGGGTTCCCAGGGCTCTGTGCCGCTTTATACCTGCTGTGGGGTCATCCTAGAGAGCCATGGATTCAGCCCTGGGTGCTGGGCTGAGAGGGGGTCACAGTGGGTATGGAAAGTCAGGGATGGGAGAAGAGCAATTTCCTTCAGGGTGAAGGAACTGGCTGATTATGTAGTGCCCGTGAGGGCCATAGCTGAGGCCATAATGTCACTGGGCCAGCACAGTGGGATGTGTTCAGAGGACTGCAAACTTTCTGCCCTCCCCTTTCCCCCCTTGGCCCCAGTCCCCTGGGATACGCAGGGCTCCTGAAGGGCTTTCAGCTCTGAAGAGTTTGCTCAGTTGCTACTTTTTCCTGAGAAAAAAAAAAAAAAAAGAAGGAAAATTCAGTATTCCTCTGCAAATCCTGTTCACTATGCTCCCCTGGCTCCCCATGCTGCAGCACTGGGCACAAGGCTGGCACAGGGGAGGCAAACCCCGCCAGGCAAAGCAGGAGCAGGCAGCCAACAGGAATATCTGAAGCTTAGGTGCCTGATGGACTCCTGATGGTAACTGACTTCACCCCAGTCCCACCAGTGTGCCCCTTACACCTCTTCAAAGCCAGGCAATCAGGTGCCCAGCAGGGCAGCAGTGGGAGTACAGAAATCTATTAGGAAGCAGAATAACCCCCTTTAGACAGGGGAAGCCTCCTTCTTTGGGGTATTTTTATATGAGTGGATTAAAGGGGACACAGCCAGCAAGATAACCTGGATCACTGCAAGGAGTCATGTAGCTCAGATAACCTCTGTGGTTTCGCCAGCTCCACTGCATATTTGATAGTACCCAGCCAAAGACCAAGCCTTGATCCCCCTCCTGACCAAAAAAAAAACAGTCCATGCACAAAGAATTAATGAAAAAGGATCCTCCTGCTGCCACCTAGACCAGGCAGCACTGCTGACAGAGCCAAAGAGATGATACCAAGCCTTTCTCCGATACAGACTGGCTGCCCTTGGCTCTCGCACCCACCAAAGCTATTAGCAATGAGCTCACCCCTCTATTATCGCTGATCCAGGGAGTCTGGAGGCTCTCGGAAGCGCAGCTATCGATCCACACCTCTTACGAATCCCTCCTGGGGCTTTGGTTTCAGGAAACCTTTTTGTCTCTCCTCTCCTTGTCTCTCCTCCACAGCCTCCAGGAATGTTTGTCTGAGGGACCTTGGAGCTGTGAGTTAAGGGAAAAGCAAGTGGGACTGCAGTGAGAAGGGTGGTGGGTTAGCCGGCCAGCACCACCTGTTTGCTGTGGCTGACTGTGTGCTTTATTCATCCTCTCCATCTTCCTCGGTGGAGGAAGGGAGGACTTTTCCTCCAGGTTAGGGTTGCAGGTTAAGAGAGGGAAAGCCTGGTGCTTTGCGTGGGAACCAGGCCTACCTGGTCCCTGCTCATCCATGGCCTGAACATTCTGAAGGGCCTTGTGCTCCCAGCAGTGTTGTCTTCTCTCTCTCCCACACTTGCAGAGCTGTCAGCATGACTTGTACCAATGGTAAACAGGTGACTGCAGCTCTGTGCAAACTCACCCTGGCAGCACAAGCAGATAAGCCTGTTAGTCTGCTGGGGAACACTGAGTTATGGTAATGATCAACTCAGCAGCATCTTGCTACCCCTCAAAGGACAATCCTGCACCCCTTGGGCTGCTTCTCCCTTTCATTCAGGTCCACCTTGCCCAAGCAAACAGGTGGCAGGGTGAGGAACCATGCTGGGCACCTCGGGAGTCAAAAGACTGGTGGATCTACAGCCAGAAACCACGTCATCTGCTCTGGGCTCCTTTCCTAGGTATGAAGCAAACGACTTGCTGCCTGCCTCCTTATAAAATGGGCTCCCTCACTCCCCCCTTATTCCCAGGAAGACTTTCAGGTGCCTGGGTACAATTCATAAGTGACTAATGAGCAAACATTAGCGCTAGTGCTGGCTGCCAGAAGCAGACCAGGATCAAGCCCTCCCTTGCATCTATCAGCTCCACCCAGGAAGCAGACTTGCCTTTGACAACAGCCAGATGAAGAAACAGGCAGCCAAACAACCACCTCGTGCTCTGACCAGGCAAACTCTGCGTCTGGCAGCTAAGGGAAGAAGTGGCCATCAGAACAGAGAGGAAAACTCATGTCTTGCTACGGCAGCCTTCACAGAGCTCCTCCAAAGAGGGGGTTTTGGTGGTGGCTGTGTATTTCCCTGGAAGCAGGTTAAGGTTAGCAGGGAGGAGTCTCTCATTTTTGAGTGGGTTTGTGAACAACAGAGCCTTGGAGCCTGTGGATACCCTGAGGAGACCTCCACGCTCCTCCAGAGTCCTGGTGTGTCCAGCACAGGGGGTTTCATCTCTTCCTTTAAAAACTGTTCATGCAGCCCTGGTTTGCAGATGGGACACACACCTTGGAGCAGAGGCCTGATCTCATGAAGGGACAAATGGGTGCCCTTCCATACCACCATGAAGATAAACTCCAAGGAGTTGTTTCAGCAGGTTTTATGTACACGAATGATGGATCTATGGTAACAACCACTGGCATTTTTTTAGGTGATGATTCAGTCATGGCACCATTTGATCTCCACACATCTGAGGAAACTGGCCTGGGCAAAGCTGTCTGACCCTCACCCTACCCTCCTGGATTTCATGTAGCAGCACGTTACCATGTGCAGGGGCCAGAATTTAGCTGACTCCGTGCACTTACTGCCTTTGCAGTCATCAGAGTCGAAGAAAGAGGACAGGTCGCTTCCCATTGCTAATGCTGCAAAGTAGATAGTGAATAGACCTGACCTTCATTTACAGTGTCTGATAGAGAAATCAACACTACCTATACATAGAAAAAAAATTCAATGAAATGCCACATACCAAAAGAATCCTCATTGGTCTGAACCACCTACATCAACAGAGCCTCACATGGCCACCCATGCATTCTTCAGCAGCCCAGCAGAAGCTCGGGCTTCTCCAGGCTGTTTTGGCAGGGATTTTTCGCTTCTACCAGCAACCAGTTCTGGCACTGTGCACTCTGCCCTGAGCTGGTTTAGGGGAGCCTCATCAGCACACTACATCTTTTCCCAGTTGCGCTCTGCAAGTTGTCTGTTGCTCACCTGTCTTTCCCATGTACCTGCTCCAGAGGTGCTCCAGGAGCCAAGTGAGGAAGGGGAGAGGGTTCCCACCATGTAGGTCAAACAAGCCCACCTCTCAACACTCCTGACCCCCTCCCAAAGCCTCCTTTTCTCTCCAACAAGACCACTACCCCATCGGTGCCTAGCTCGAAACCATGTTACGGGTTGGGAATAGTTTTCGTATGAATCTTCCCTCCGACCTCCACATCCAGGAGCAAACAGCTGTTACTGCTTGCTTTTCTTATGGCCATCAGATGGTGCCATTGAGTCTTCTTGGGATGCGAAGCCCTGAGGACAGCAGGCTGGCACCAGGGATCACAGTGGCCTCTTGCTCCACCTCACTGGCAAGGAATAGAGCTTTATTGCCCAGTTCCAAATATGGCAAAATAAGAGAGACTTTTCTAGCACAGGTGTTAGAAATGTAAAGCAAATCTGGGGTTTCTGCTGTTCCAAAATACATTAACAAGCACCTGCGTCACCATTTTTTCTGTTTTTCCCATAAGACTTTCAAGACTGGCGATCTTGCAGCTGCCTCCACTGATATCAGTATAGGAGGAAGTAAGAGCAGCACAGGAGCACTTCAGCCTTTCAGCCTCAATTCCTAGCCCTCATTAAAAAAAAGAAAAAGAAAAAAAATGGTGTTTTTACTGGTGGAAAGATTTAGAGAACATGAACTGAGTTCATGCAGCAAGACCAGAAATAAAAGAGCATCAGCATTACCGAAAGTTCCCTTTCCCTCCACGACAGTGATGTGGGACACAGGATTTTCC
Organism: Rhinoptilus africanus; assembly: GCA_013400135.1. Taxonomy (NCBI): domain Eukaryota; kingdom Metazoa; phylum Chordata; class Aves; order Charadriiformes; family Glareolidae; genus Rhinoptilus; species Rhinoptilus africanus. The sequence continues at coordinate 578,807 of VXBO01003262.1, forward strand.
CTCCTTGGGCAGTCCAGAGAGCAAGCGGCAGGATTCCTGACGCTCAGGGGTGATTGTGTCCCCTCCACATGGCCCTGCCTCTTCCCCCCTTTTTTTAGCACAGAATGGACTGTACACAGAAGAGGCTTGTGCAGCAAGGCGTGCTGCTGACAATGTGCTCATCACATTTGACATCTCCCCTCCAGATGTGGAGCCTAAGACTTCCAGAGCTTTGGTATTAATAATTCTCTTTGTGGTTTTTTTGCAATGACCAGAGCCTGGCACAGGCAGCCCTGCCGTCCAGCTGAGGCCTCTACCTGACATTGCAAGTATGCATGAATAATAACTGATTAGTGCTTTTCCTGGGTTGGTTTGAGGTTTTAATTGTGCAAGATGAAAGAAGGGAAAAATGCTAGTGAAGTGAGGAAGGAGGGAGAAGAGAAATAATTACAATTGCATGCAGTTAGTGGTAAGAATGGCTGCTGAGCTAGGCTGGGTAGTTTCCAAGCACGGTGGAAGTCAGATTCAATTTCTTAGGATAATCTTTCCTGCGCCCTTAAAATAACTTCTCCCTGCCCCCAGGGTGTCACAGGAGCTAAAGAGCAGAGTGTGCCCCTTCTCTGTGCAGCCCCACGCGGCTCAGTGCTGGGTTATCATCTGGAGGCTGGTTTGAGAGCGGTGGCGTCACCCGTGTCGCACCAAGGCACTGAGTCCCAGCCGAGAGGGCTGGAGCAGAAAGGGAGGGATGCTTTGCAGACCCAGATCTGTGGACTTCCTGGGAAGGCAGGTGGATGGGGAGAGCTAGCTGTTTGAGCTCGTCCTTGGTGCCTGGTTGAAAAAGCAGCTTCCCTGAACCGCTGAGCAGAGATGAGACCTTTTTATTGTCGGGGCTAATTGCTCATGTGAGATGTATTTACAGAAGCAACTGTTTGTGCAGAGTGCAGCAGACAAACAGACTCCTGTTCTGTTAGGCACCCTTTGTAATCGGTGGGGGCTGGGAACACTTTAATGCAGCCATCGGCGGCCACATTTGTACTGCAGGCACCAACCCTGCACGGGGCTGGACGGTTCCAGTGGGATGCTGAGCTCCCATCCCACTCCATGACATGAACAGCAGCGGAGGCATAGATCAACTGGCCGGATCCAACCCACTGCTTGCTCTCCCCCACGTTATGCGAGCAGGCTGAGGGCACACAGCTTGCTCCGTGCAGGACCTGCAAAGCAAACCTGTGGATGTGATCCTGGCACACGAGCTCACCATCACCCCATGGCTTGCAAATCCAGGGCTGCTTCTGTTTGGGCAGTGGGGACCCGTCTGTACGGCTGTGGGGGCAAACTCTGCCCTGCATGAGAAGCGCCTTGTGCATGTGCAGATGGGCTGCCCCTCTCCTTCCAGGAGACGTGACACAGGCTCTGAGGTCACTTCAGAGGCTACATGGTGAACTGCTTTATGTGTAGTTGTACCAGAGGGAAAGACATGCCAGAAAGTTGTTCTTTGCTTTTGCAAATAACGTCAAGGACTGGTTAAAAGCATCCAGGGCTCTGAAAAACAGACTTACAGGCTCTTTGCTGCCTGCTGGGTTTTTTCGAGGTAGAGGCCTAGGGGGAGTTTTGCCATCTGGGAGAGAGATGCAGCATTAGGAAAATAATGCAAACAATTTCCGGCACTGTCTCCGTCTTCCTGCAAAACCAGTGGGGATGGGCAAGCCTTGGCTTAAGTGCAACACCTTTTGTTTGCAGTTAGCCTGTAAGCCAACCACACTGAGAGGACACCCCTCTTCAGACTTAAAAGTATATCTCCTTTTTCTCACCCTGTACCCTTTTCTCTGCCTTGGCACAGGCAGTAGGATAAGATACACTTAGGGAAGAGTTTATCAGTAAGGAAAAGCAGCACCAACCACAGCAAGCTATAAGGGAGGTGGTGTGTGCCTCCTGCTTCCCCTTTCCGAGGGGCCATTCAAATTGGCCAGTGCTGGTCAGGCAAAATGAGAGCGTGGGTATGGTTACAGCCTGTCCACAATGACGCGGTACCGCCAGCACTGGGACAAAAGGAAACCCACACTCATCCAGCTTTGAGCAGTCTCTGACACATGCAGGTCAGCCTAGGCATATTGACCCCATGGGTGGCCACCAGCATTTCCTAAGCTTCCCAGCTGAAACTAAAACTCTCTTGGCTACTATTCAGTTCACTGTAGCATAATTTTTGTATTCTCTGCTTGGGAGAACAGAGAAATCTACCTGATTTAGAGCACTCCTAAGCAACGAAGGTTTCCGAACATTTACACAGCGACTCTCACAAGACTTTTGATGCAGAGGGAAGTGTTTAATTTTCCAGATGTGGAAGCTGAGGCGTGAGGCAGGCATTGCTCAGTAATACTTAATTAGCAGGGGAAAAAATAAAACCCAGTCTCGTGCTTTAACTTCCACTCATAAGTTGTTGTCTAAAAGATGAAATCCCTAATACTTCTTACTCTTCTGTGACTAGGAGAAAGAGACTGAACTTTGTTCAGCATCCCTGGAAATGCAGACCCCCCAAGGACAGATTTTTTCAGCCCTCCTCCCTGAAGCTTCATCCCTCTCTCAGGCATCTGAATACAAGCCATATTTCCCAGCTAGTTCAGGACCCAAAATGCCCTTTTTTCTTTCTAATCCGGTCCTCGGCAGGATTGATTGTTTTGTTGCAAGACTATATCTAAAATGTCTTACTATTACTGGCAGCAATCAATATTTATAACCACTCACAGTGTTTATTTATAAAAAAATCAAATGTTCCAACCAAGAAGAGATGCTGTTATTAATATCCAGCATGATTAATAATCACATTCAGAGTTGCAGGCAGGCCCACGCTGTCAGACTCATGCACTTTGCTTTTTCTAATGGCTCTGCAGGAATTTGAACCGTAATATGTTTCATGCACAGGGACAAAGACGTTTTGTCTCAGGGAAGGAGTATGTGGATGTTTTTGACTTAAAGAGCCAGTGCCGCATTCAGAGCTTCACAAACACATTTTGATCCCAAGCCCATCAGTCTGCCACATCTTCCCAGTGAGGGTGTATCTCCTGATGTTCCTGAAGACCCAGATCTGAGCAGCAGATTTGCAGCTTGCTGAAAAATGTTACACCCCCTCTATGTCAGGGCAGCCATCACCTGCTCTGCTTCTCTGCCACCCTCTGGAAGTATCTCAGCCAGGCAAATGGGTTCACCTCTCTCTGCCTGCTGAGGCTTCTCGGCTGCCCAGGGTAAGATGAGCTCCATGGGAATTATGTTGCCTCAAATCAAGAGAAGGAAAACTCATACAGCCCTGAGCAATGCCTTCTTTCCTCCTTCACCTGTTCCTTCAGCACTACCACAGCCACTTAGGGAGAGAAGAGGGAACAGGCAAAGGTGGTGTCAAGGTATCCGACGTGAGGCTGCTCGGCCCCATACCAAATATTAGGTGGTGAAGGAGGGCCAGGTGTTTCTGATGCAATAAGCCAGTAAGGGAGCAAAGTTCACCCCCACTCCTTAGCGCTCGGCTGTGCAAGTCGATGTTTGCCCACCTGTGGGTTGCACTTTTCCTGCTGCAGGAGGTAATGACAATAAAATCAGAGGCAGTAAAGGGGCAGAGTTGCAGAGACACCAGTGTCTCGATTACTTCCTCATAGCCGCTTGTTCTCTGTGGCACCGCTTTATTACCAGACTGGCAAAGCAAGTCAACTGAAAAGCCAATGTGAAAATCAGCTATATATGACAGATGTTGTCTGCGCTGCTATCAAACATCCTGCTTTGCACAAATCTAGTCATGAGAACTGCAGGAGGGAAAAATAAGGAAGGAAACCTTCAGGCTTGCTATTCTGAGGCAGCTTTCAGCCAGTGCTGAGGCAGTCTCGGTACTGCAGTGTCTCTCTTCCAGGGTTATGGGACCTAGCAGAGCCCTCTGATAGACTGGGACAGCCCTCAGGTCCATGCTGCCTTGTATCTTAGCTTTTATATTAAGCTCTGCAGAGCTTTACATGAGTGTCAAATGCTCATGTGAGAGGATTGTCTGTCCCAACTCCTGTGGCCTGGTCTGTATGGGATTACCCTCACCTTCCCATCAGTTCCCAAAAAGCTCTGGTGCTGCTGAGGAACACCTGGGAACAAAGCCACCATATGCCTGGAGGCCAGGCAGAGCAGGGCATGCACTTTTTTGAGTCCTCATCTGCCAGATGGGCATGGACGGACATGGGTGGCAAAACAAGGAGGACAGGAGTGAGTGAACACATTTTTCCTTGCAGTGCGTCCCAGGCCAAAAGCCTTACAGTTCAGATCCTGAAAACCCAGGGAGTGGACTGGCCTTTCTGTCCAGACTGTCTGACAATAATCTTGCAATTTAAATCCTGTTAGACACAAGTAAGCTGCGGGACAGTAATCCAGGGAAGAGTCTGTGCAAAACCCTCCAACGTCAAGCATTATAAACCTCCCCGATCCTCTGCGCTTCCTAACACATCTGTATGCCAAGAACCCTCCTTATAAGCACCTTATATTCATGTCCTGCAGGGTCTAGCAAGCCTGTTGCACTGAACAAGGGGCACCCTTTCTTTATGCATGTGCACAGGGCTTAGCACAAAAGAGCCCCACGGCCTGCCAGGCTTGCTATTGTCAAACAAATAATGGTTGCAATGCATTTTTTAGAGGGTTTAGAAACAGAAGGGGAGTTGCAGGACAACCACTGGAGACTGCTCTTGGGTTGGCACATCCTTTGCTCTGCAGAGCTGCTCACAGAGGGACCTGACTGAATGGGGATGAATGCGAAATGCTTGGTCTGCCAGAGGGACTTCTGGGGTTTCCAGGGGCTGAGGGGAGAAGGAAAAAAGCAGTAAGTGTAATGTCAATTTGTCAATGGAAAAAAATGATAAAATAATCACCTTAGGTGAGGTATAGATAAATGCCTTGTGCCATTCGAAGGTACAGTACAAAAGATTAATGAAATAGATGTTCGTTGTCTGAGTTTCTTTTGCACCAGTAATTTTCCTAGTGCCACTTGCCATGTGTTTTCCTTGATACAATCAGGAGGAAAACAGCTAATCTGACATGACAAACTCATTGTATCAGAAGTCATCTCTGCTATAAAACGTGTGTCATATGACTAAACACCCTACTCCTCGTACAATGCACCCCACAGTAAAATTGGATGGAGCTCATCCTCAAATGCCCTGCCAAAAATACTTGTAACAAAGGGCAACAAGAAAACGTAATTCAAATGAGGGACATCTGTTCTCAAATGTTTGCAGATAATGACTGGATCAAGTGTCTGCATAAAGGATAATTATTTTCTGCAGATGGTTTGATCTGGTATTTTAAACATTGTAAAAAATCCTCGTCCCAGCCGCTCAGTAAAGTATGCCGGGTTTTGCTGCAAGAGACCTCTTTCCCATGCTCTGCTACATTTTCTAAATGCAAAGATAACTAAAACTACAAACAAATAAAAGATAAAATGTAGGTGTTAAAGGAAAATACTCAGTTTGAACACAGACAACATACATTTTCAAGGTCTGGTCTTCCATTCCTTACATTACACTGCCAGATACCCAAATAATTCTCGGGATGAAGTTTTGTTAGAGCAAAATGGCAAAATAAAGCAGTTATGTGTCGTGCAAAGGGATCCTCGGCAGATTTCAGAGGGAAGGTTGGTTCCAAAAATGACAGTGTGATATGGTTTTTAATAGAAAATAGTTCTACTGCCTTTCTTCAGGACAGAGGGATACAAAACAACCACAATCAAGACTGGTTCTTATTAAATCACCCCTGTGACATCCCCTGGCAATATGTTACTAGCTCCAGGATAACGCTGCACTGCTGAAACTGTTGTTGGAGTCAGTGTGATGGCTGGAGACTGATTCATCCTCCGTGAATGAGCAGGGCCACATCCCTCTGGGATGATGGGCCCTGGGGACCCCCAGACCACAGGGCTGGGAGGGCCCTGCACACTGCTGGCACAGCGGGGTGGAGGAAGCAGGGCAGGGGAGGAGGATGATGGCTCAAACAGCCTCTAAAAGACGGTCCTTCCGCAGAAAGCTGGTGACCGCAGGGACTCCAATGAAGTAATCATCACTCTCTATAACACAAACAGTTTTTAATTAATATACACGCCCAAAGCATGAGATCACCCCTAGCAGATCTGTCTCTGTAATCATCTTCACCTAAGCAGGTGCTGCTGATGAGGGGAAATTGTTGAAGATGACATCTGCTGGACTGGAACAGCCTTTGGAAATGCTGCTCCTCAATGATTTGCAAGGAAAAGATTTCTCCTCTTTAAAACAGTTAGGATCATTTCCACCTCAAAGAGGTGTGGTGTCGGGCTGTCTGTGGGTGTGGGCAGGTCCTGTCTGGTTTTGTGGAGCTAATGGTTGGTTATTTTTGCAATTAGAGGATTTTGAGTCAAAGAGGAGATTCTGGAGCAAAAGGTGCATACTTTCCAATAGTGGAAAGAATGTGGCAGGTGAAGGAGGCAGCCAGCCCGTGTCCCAAGTCCAAGGCTCCAGGATTCTCTCAGGGTGCTGGAAGGAACAGCAGTCTCCATGCAGGAGTGGCTCGTGTCAATGCCTGGTGATGCTGTGGGAGCTGCAGGCCCTCTTCACCCTCACAAATTAATGCATTTTGTTGTGCATGCGGGGCAGTGTAACCACCCTAGCCGTACCTTGGGCGCCCTGACATGGAGCTCCCCGCAGGACGTCTGTGGCACAGAATTACAGAATGGTTTGGGTTAGAAGGGACCTTAAAGATCATCTAGTTCCAACCCCCCTGCCATGGGCAGGGTCACCTCCCACTAGACCAGGAGACCCCACAAAGCCTCATCCAGCCTGGTCTGAACACTTCCAGGGATGGGGCATCCACAGCTTCCTGGGGCAACCTGTTCCAGTGCCTCACCACCCTCACAGTAAAGAATTTCTTCCTTGTATCTAATCTAAATGTCCCCGCTTTCAGTTTAAAACTGTTACCCCTCGTCCTGTGGCTACACTCCCTGATAACGAGTCCCTCCCCATCCTTCCCGTAGGCTGCCTTTAGGTCCTGAACACTGGCACAGCAAGAGCTGAAGCGCTGGGGCCCGCTCCTGGTCAGTGAAAGCCCCTCAGAGGAGGGGTCAGTAACGCTGGAGGGAGCAAGAGCGCCCGACCAGGGGGGAGCGCCGCGACAGGCCGCGCTGCCCCCAGCCCCTGGGGGCCGGAGGCGTGCCGGGCCCCCGCAGGCCCTGGGAGCGCCAACGGCCGCGCCCGGACTACACTTCCCAGCGTGCCCCGGGGGGCGGGCGGGGCTCCGCGCTCCGGGGCAGCCGTGGGGCGCGCGAGGGGCGCCCCGCGGGCGGCGCGAATGACTAATCAGTTGTCCGCCGTGGAGGGGACAGGCGGTGTCCTGCGGGGACAGCCGGGGGAAGCCTTAGAGACGGCGGCAGGACCGCGCAGGGGCTCCCCTCGAGGGGAGCCCTTGCCTTGTCCCCAGCGGGTGCTCTCTGAGAAAAGTCACTCTTCCTTCCTTTTTGGGGGTTTTTTTTAGGGAGGTCGGGCGTTGCGGGTCTCCGTGCTTCCCGTCCGTGCAGTGCGGGACTAATACCTCTGCGACAGAGCGTCGCTCTAACCCGAAAGGCTTGCCAAGGTTTAAATGGCTTTCTGTGGAGAGGAAGAAGAGACCTCGGCAGAGATTAAAGCCAAATCAGAGCCACGCCAGGGGGCTTGGATAGCCTGGGATTAATAGCGCTAATTACTTTGGGACAGAAGGTAGAAAGCGCTTTGCTGCTGGTTTTACGTCTGAAAACCTCAGTGCGGGAGTGGGAGATGCAGTTGATGGGAGTGACCTGATATGCTACCAGTATCCCAAGCAAGATAAAGTCGGTTACTTCTTGCATGAATAGTGCTGGCGACCTGCACTCAGGTGAACTGTGAATAATTATGCTTCAAAATCGCATGAGCAGTAGATCTGTGCTTCCGCAAAACCAGTACTGCAGTGATAACTTGCTGCCCTTACTTTTTTCTTTACAGTAGTTTGATCTGGTTCCTGAATATGATCTTTACCATTCAGATTTCCTCCTTTTCTAATGCGATGTGCCTAGAATGCAAAATAAACTATTTTGTTGCTGAATGTGGTGTATCAGAAAGATCACTTGCATGTACGGTGCCTTAGTCTGCAGCTGAACTGTTTGATGGTGAAAGCATGGCACTTGTTACTTATCTTCAAACCAGATGTGGACGACTCTCGAGCCAGTTGTCAATACCAGTTATGTTTTGCTGTAAGTTTGACCCCTCAATCTGATGGAGTGAATGCTGAATATCTGTGGGGTAGATATTGATGGCTGGGTTTCCCTCCAGCAGGCTGAGCGGTGGAAATGCAGTATTTGTGGCATGTGAAGGGGTTTATACACCATAAACTGCAACACTTGTGTCTTGTAAGTCAGAGGGCTGCACTCTATTATTACATGGTCTTAATGAAAATACGCATAACAAGCTTGTTTTGATTTGTTTTGTAACAACCACAACGCAGAGGTCTGTTATATTTACTTTGTAAAAGTAAAAGCTGAAGTGTCAAAGTGCTACTGTAATTACAAGAGTCATCAAATCCAGGACTCATGCAAGGCATTTGGATGACTCAAAATACCTCATTTATGCAGTTTTGCTTATTTTGTGTGACTTTTTGTAAAACAGAAAAGAATCAAAGTTTAGTTTAGCCAAACTTACAATATGTTGAAATGCCCATTTTCTTATGAAAAATGTTTTGGGGTTTTTTGAAGTTCCTGTGAAAAAATTGGCATTTGTTCTGTATTTTTTTTTTTACCCAAGGTGGGTGTATCTGTCCATGTGTGGAAAAAGACTTGCCTGTTTTCCCCATTGTAATGGGACTGGATCCTGAGTCATTTGTGTGTTACTCGCTTGTTCTCAGCTATTTCCTGATAACGTTTCTTGCCTGACCAAACCCAGTATTGTCCCACTGATGCTCTTAATGTTTTCTCCTCTAAAACTTTGCAAATTCTATTTGTGAATTTCAGGGAGGGTTGTGGCAGGAAGGCAGAACATTTATATTTTGAAGGAGGAACAGGTAGAAGGCCTGAGGGACCTTTTCTTATTTTGTCCAAATTATGGCTGCAGTTAGCAACTGTGTGTGTAAATGAGAACATCCTTCTTGCTGTTTGTTGAGAAGAAACTGAGGGTGTTCATCCGCCAGGGCAGAAGTTTGGGCAATGTCACTCTCTCAGCCTTTCTTTCAGTGAAAACTTCAGCTGTTTGGGTCTCTTGTGTGAGGAGGGAAGGGCTGCAGAAAAACCTGCAGAAATAGGAGGAAAGCGAGTCACTCCCAGTAACCAAAGCATCAGTTTGTGTCCATGTCTTGGGCCACTGGAGAGCAAATTGTATTGGTCTGCTTCTTGGTGTTGTCACTCTTTCCTAAATGAGTGTCACCCCTAAGAAAAGGACTGTGATCTTTCTTATTCCTAACTGCTTTGGTAACATGTTGATTTGCAGTTACAGTTTTCTATGCACTTGCTCACAAGAACCCATCTTGTACGTCTCGTGTTATTGGTTGTGCTTGCTTAAAGTTTTGGTATGAGAAACACCCTCTGTCTTTTAACTTTGTATTCCTGAGGAATTAACCTTCAAGTGCAAGTGTGTTAAATTAGGCAGCAGTAACAGTTGCTTCTGTTCTAGGTCTGTACCCTTCAAGCTCATGTTGCATTTGTCCCATAGATGATTTAGACTGAGATCTGCTTTATTCCTTGCCGGTCCTCCCCTTCACTTGTGGACTCTTGGAAAGTAGGGGGAGGGTAAGTTCTAATCATGCCACAAAGGGCAGCAGCCCAAGTGTCTCTGATCGCCTCAGAGTGCTTAATATACAAAAAACGAAAGCCGAAGCTTATAAACAATAGTGAATTTATTATGGATTAACAAACAGCTATAGGCTTACGTGATCACACAGCAAAACTTCCCTGGATGCTGCCTTCTGTTCAGTCAAGTGTTTCAAAATCCATCCAAGTCCTAGGGAAGAAAGCTGAAAAAAATTGGGCTGCTGGCATGTTGCAGTGCTCAGCCCAAAGGCTCTCCTGTGGTTGGTTGGTATCTTTTACCCTTCTACTGAACATAAGACTTAATACTGATATTGGTGGAAGACTGTGGTTTCTTCAGTGCATCATCTCCATTAAAAAAAAAAGCCATTTTGAGCTTTTTTCGTTCTACGAAGGATAAATTTTCAGTGCAATTTTGACTAGAGATCAGTGCTGCTTAGTTGCTTTGCTCACCAACATATAACAGAGATCTACGTTACCCTCTTTGGAAGAGATTACGAACTTTTGTGTTGGAAATAGCATTGATCTGCTCTTGAAGTTCAAAGGCAGGCATTGTTCCTTCAGTTATGAAACTTACTTTTTCATTTCCTTTACAATTCATAATTGAAAAGGAGTAAAAGATATTAATGATACTGGTAAACCTCACACAGTGTCAGTTATTTTTAATCTTCAGCTGTGATGCCTGATGCTGTAACACATTTTTTCCTAATAAAGGAGGATTGTGAACTATTATGTAAAAAGGGGAGAGAGAAACAAACAATTTCACCAACAATTACCTGTTAAATACAAAACATAATTTGGGGCTACATCTATACTATATACTTTGTAGTTTAGCAGACTAATAGATATTTATAATTGGAACTAAGAAAACTGCAACAGCACAGTTGTTATGGCAAAACACCTCTGTAGATGCATCTTAAACTGGGAAAAAAGCCTACCTCTGCAGAAGTATGCTGGAGATCCTTGTACAGGCTACTTGAAAAGCCTTCAGCATGTAGACGAGCCCCTTAAAAAAGGACCTTGGTGGAGGGAGATAGTTCTCTTTCCATAAACGGATGGCATTCCCTCTTGACTCTTACTTCAACACCTCTGAGCACAAGGAAAACTCTACGTCCTCAAGAAGTGAAATGCTACTTCTAAATTGTTCAATGAAGATTACTTTCTGTTGAATGTGTAGCGATATTTTTCCCTGTTATCAGGAGACTATGTTATTTGAGGATCAGTGTAAGCATCTCTTGTACTTGTGAGCTGCAGCATCTGCTTCTTTCACTGCTGGTACCAGTGCCCTTAGCCATATAGCTTGGTTTCACTGTGGTACTAAGGACTCTTTCTGAAAGAAGACTGCAGCATGTAGTAGCTTGTTAAAAATAAAATTTTAGATGCAAAACTTCTGTTGTGTAACAAAGCTTCTTTCTTCTGGACAACAGGGTGTCTAGCTCTTGAAGGGGGGTGGGGGAGGGCAGGGGTTTATGTCAGTAAAAAATAAGTTATGGGAGCATGCTAACTTCACACAAATGTCTTCTCTCTCTGCCTTTCTGTGCCTTATAGTGACTTGACAAAGATTCGCAGCTCCTTCTCCCAGACTTAATTAAAGTGTAAGTGGAGAAAAAGGGAAGGGGCTGTGTACAATAGGGATTCATCCTGTCTTTAGATTTTAAATTGTAGACCTTGCACCGTCCACTGCTCAATTACCTGTTCTTTCATACGTTGCCCTGATGACTTAGAAAGGAGGGCCTAAAAATTATTAAAGGCTATCTTATTCTCATACCCCACATCTTCAGCTTTGAGGATAGTTAGAAAAGCAACTGTCCTAGAAAGATCAGGAAAATACAGATGGCAGAAATAAGAAGCAAACTCCTGATAAGAATCTTTGTGCTTGAAGATAGCACAGATGAGTTTGGTCTACTCAGGTGCTCTGTGATCTGCAAGACAGAGCAAGCAGCTACAGCTGTAAACTGAAGAATTTCTAATTCAATGTAATAGCCTTCATACCAGTTTTATTTTGTGATGTCAATTAATTCATTATAAACACCACATATATATATATATATACATATATATATATATACTGCCTTGCATAGTCTTCATCTGACCAGGATAGGTAGTTGGAAAGTATGCTGTATTAAAACAGCACAGTAACTATGCAAATTCAGTCTTTTCAAGTATATGCTATACTGATGATTTTTAACAAACATAAGGCTTGTCTGTGCATTTATTTTATTTAGCTATAACTGTCAGGGGCTTAAAATATAGCCAGCAGGTTTTCCACCTGTTTTGGATATAGGATTTTGCCACATAATCCCAGCAGTGATTTTGAAGGCTAGAAGAAAAGTAACATGTACTGCTGTTTTGTTGTCTTCCATTCTGCATTTATGGAAGTGTCTTTAAGAAATTTCCTCATAAGGCCTTAAGACACTGTCCAGTTCAAGAGACACTATGGTNAGGCATTGTTCCTTCAGTTATGAAACTTACTTTTTCATTTCCTTTACAATTCATAATTGAAAAGGAGTAAAAGATATTAATGATACTGGTAAACCTCACACAGTGTCAGTTATTTTTAATCTTCAGCTGTGATGCCTGATGCTGTAACACATTTTTTCCTAATAAAGGAGGATTGTGAACTATTATGTAAAAAGGGGAGAGAGAAACAAACAATTTCACCAACAATTACCTGTTAAATACAAAACATAATTTGGGGCTACATCTATACTATATACTTTGTAGTTTAGCAGACTAATAGATATTTATAATTGGAACTAAGAAAACTGCAACAGCACAGTTGTTATGGCAAAACACCTCTGTAGATGCATCTTAAACTGGGAAAAAAGCCTACCTCTGCAGAAGTATGCTGGAGATCCTTGTACAGGCTACTTGAAAAGCCTTCAGCATGTAGACGAGCCCCTTAAAAAAGGACCTTGGTGGAGGGAGATAGTTCTCTTTCCATAAACGGATGGCATTCCCTCTTGACTCTTACTTCAACACCTCTGAGCACAAGGAAAACTCTACGTCCTCAAGAAGTGAAATGCTACTTCTAAATTGTTCAATGAAGATTACTTTCTGTTGAATGTGTAGCGATATTTTTCCCTGTTATCAGGAGACTATGTTATTTGAGGATCAGTGTAAGCATCTCTTGTACTTGTGAGCTGCAGCATCTGCTTCTTTCACTGCTGGTACCAGTGCCCTTAGCCATATAGCTTGGTTTCACTGTGGTACTAAGGACTCTTTCTGAAAGAAGACTGCAGCATGTAGTAGCTTGTTAAAAATAAAATTTTAGATGCAAAACTTCTGTTGTGTAACAAAGCTTCTTTCTTCTGGACAACAGGGTGTCTAGCTCTTGAAGGGGGGTGGGGGAGGGCAGGGGTTTATGTCAGTAAAAAATAAGTTATGGGAGCATGCTAACTTCACACAAATGTCTTCTCTCTCTGCCTTTCTGTGCCTTATAGTGACTTGACAAAGATTCGCAGCTCCTTCTCCCAGACTTAATTAAAGTGTAAGTGGAGAAAAAGGGAAGGGGCTGTGTACAATAGGGATTCATCCTGTCTTTAGATTTTAAATTGTAGACCTTGCACCATCCACTGCTCAATTACCTGTTCTTTCATACGTTGCCCTGATGACTTAGAAAGGAGGGCCTAAAAATTATTAAAGGCTATCTTATTCTCATACCCCACATCTTCAGCTTTGAGGATAGTTAGAAAAGCAACTGTCCTAGAAAGATCAGGAAAATACAGATGGCAGAAATAAGAAGCAAACTCCTGATAAGAATCTTTGTGCTTGAAGATAGCACAGATGAGTTTGGTCTACTCAGGTGCTCTGTGATCTGCAAGACAGAGCAAGCAGCTACAGCTGTAAACTGAAGAATTTCTAATTCAATGTAATAGCCTTCATACCAGTTTTATTTTGTGATGTCAATTAATTCATTATAAACACCACATATATATATATATATACATATATATATATATACTCACAT